>JAHQCQ010025150.1:0-11543 GCA_023539305.1 Ilex asprella | reverse complement strand
CCTTATCCGAGGTCTAGAGAATGAGTATCTCAAATAAGCATTAGGATGGTAAATGACCATTTTGCCCTTATGCACAAAAAGTTCAAATTTGCCCAAGTTTTTACACCGTTATGCCTCATTTTACCTGGATCCATAACTTAACAAAATTTGGGCAGAGTCTCCTTTGTACAGGGAGTTCTACCCAAAACCCATCATGTGCAATATAACTTAACATGACCCATCCGAGGCCCAATATTAACAATGACCGCACTAGTTCCATTTATAAATAAACATTGGCTACACCGGGTCCAATTACGCATACTTATATCAAAACATGCAAGGTTACTTTAACATTAGTCCATATATGTCCTATTACAATTAATTTGCATAATCTACATGCCAAAGACCAAGTTTTCATAAACCTTTTACAAAAACTCAAAATAAGGCCACAAGTCGAGCCCCATGTTGCCTGATGTTCTCCAAATGAGCCATCCACAGATGCAAACCCCACACCTGAAATGTTTCCCGTATAGGGTGAGCCAACGCCCAGTAGAATAAATCCTACAAAGGCTACTCCCCCCTGGATGCTCATGCCCATGCAACATTCTTTTACAACATACAAACAATCATTACTTATAAGGATATGCATTCTAAGTTTGAATGCAACAATACCATGCCATGAAATGAGATGACACTCACTCATGCACTTTAACCCGAGTCCTCACCGACTCCCACTACACGATGCAATGCCAAAGTATTTTATTCCATTATTTATGTACATATCAAATGGCATTTTTAAAACTAGGGTCTTTCTTGGGGATAGATGTTCATGGACTTACACCAAGGGTCATCCAAACCCACACACTTTATGGACTCTTACACCAATGGAGTGCATTTTCCAAATCACTAGGTCTTGTACCCGAGAGGTCGTCGTGCCTCTTCTTGCTAACCCCAACCCAATTTATTATGCAACCAAACGGCTTAGCTAGGTCTTCGACCTAACTTTTCCCAAGCCATCCCGTCAATCACCAAGAGTGGTGTTGACATCGACCATGCACACACCCATGTGATGAGATGCTTCCGTTCATATGCAATGCTATGTCCCATTGCACACAACATAATGCTCAATATGCCAAGAGCAACACATGAACAATTTTAACATATCCATGGTAAATTTATATCCTAAGCATATAAATACCATATTCATCACAATGTTAATATATCAACACATGCATATATCAACAAGCACATTCAATCATAAATCATATCATAAGCATATGATTCCATGAGTTAAACTTAAGAATGTTATTTTAATTCAATCAAAATAACAATTTCCAAACACTCAAGGCATTTCACCTAACAACTTCAAGGCATAATTTGTATAACACATAGCATACTTTCAATCTTCACTAAGTCACATAATAAATCACATGTAACTTCCACATACGAAAATCAAGCTAGCAAATTAGCTTAAGCCATTTCTGTGCTCACTTTTCCATTTCCATTACATAAACATACATATATATCAATACGAAAGCTACCTATGTCAATCATATGTAACTTCCATATACATATAAAAGTCTATTCATGTGCATAAATATATCAAAACCTTAAACTATCAACATTTAAGGAAAGATTAATCCAAGATAGGAGGAAACCTACCTCTTGAAGCTTGAAATGAAGACTAGGCTTCAAGAACACACCAAGAACACCTCAAGATCCTTGATTTATCCAAAATCCACACTTTGGATCTTCGGTGAAATCTTTCGCTCTTGGTACGTACGCATAGCCCTCGTCGAGGAGATGAATTTTGCCTTTTGGTTTGACGAATTCCGACTGACGGAACTCCCGGAATCGAAGCGGAAAGCTTGAAGATGAAATTTTTTTTCTCTCTCTCTTGGACGGCTGCTTACAGCTGATGGGGAGATATTTTTCTCCCCAAAAATCTGTTTTAAGAAGGTATTTATAAGCACAAATGTGTGGTTCACATCACACTGTATATTTTCAACTTTCGGGTCCGTTTTTTATCCCAAAATGATTCATTATACCTCGTATTAAGTTCAAATTAATTTTATTTGAACTTTAATTTAATTTTAAGGAAATTTTCAAAAATTAATTTTTGGGGACCTTTAAAATGTCATTCGTCATGCAGTCGTCTCGAACGACGTGCAAAAGTCCGACTATCTCAAAATTCGACGAAATTGGACAGGGTGACTAGATTTTGCCATACGAATCCAACGACAAAGTCCGTTTTCTCATCCAAGGTCTAGAGAATGAGTATCTCAAATGAGCATTAGGATGATAAATGACCATTTTGCCCTTATGCATCAAAAGTTCAAATTTGCCAGGTTTTACAACAATGATTGTGAGTATGCATACTATGTTCATTGCTTTGCTCATCATTTAAAACTTGCATTAGTTGTAACTGCTGAAGATGAGATTTCAATATGGAAATTCTTTTCCAAATTAACATGCATTGTCAATCTTATTAGTGCTTCTCCTAAGCGTCATACAGAACTGCGATCTGTCCAAGCTATTGAGAATGAAATGGGGATAACTAGTGGTGAATATATATATATATATATATATATATATATATATAATGTCTACAACATTATCCCAAGAATATACCCATCTAGGCCTTTATATTCCAAAAATCAACTAATGTAACGTAGCGGAAATAACAAAAGAAAACTAGACTTCACCTGGTTCAAAGTGAATATCCTAGTCTAGTACAAAAGAGCATATATATCCTAAGCATCCACCTCGGGATTCACGTCTCCCTCTATCGGAGCTTCCCAATGTCCTGGCTCGTCAGTTTCGAGCTCCTCCTCTAGATAATAACCTGAAATATGTTATTTGTAGGGGGTGAGCACTAAGCTCCGTAGCAACATTCCTCCCAATCTCGAACAAGGTTTAGAAAAACATATAAAATGGTCGGTCTCCTTTTCAAAATAGCATACATAAATCTTTGAAGTAAATTAGGGAGATTTTAGAATGGATCTCAAGTTTAAGTAGCAACAATAATTTAAATGAACAGTAAAAAGAAACCAAGTTCTCATAAATATCCATTTTCCAAAATATAAACCATTTTCCCACAAGACCTTGTGGAATCCCATACTCCCACAAGTTCTTGTAGGAAACCATTTTCCACAACAATACACTAATCCATAACTTGAATATTCCACAACCATAGGTATATGTATATCAATCCTAATGTGAGGCAAACCCCATGAATCGACACATTGAGTAATATCTAGCCCACACACACACAAATCCTCGCAAGAATATCAAACTTCGGGAAGGGTGTCTACCGACTACAATGTCCCATACCAATGCACCGACAATAACGAATCCAAGTCAGGCATAGTATACTACTCCTTATACACGACACCCATGAGCGAATAGTAGTTTAGTCCTCGCAAAGCACCAACCCCACTGCAAGTGGTAGGAAAAATGCCAACCCACACAGAGTAAGCAAAATATCTACCCACTCTATGATATCTCGTCAAAGACCACCCATGATTATCCCACACTCATAAGTGATACAATACCAAACTCAATTTCTCAATTTACAACCATATCTCAAAAACCCCCAAATTTATCACATGACAGTTTCAACAAAAAAAATTACAAAAATACAAGAAATCACCACAACATCATTTTATTACTCAACACAAAGCACTATGGTTTCGAAATCAATAACAAAAGAAGAATTTAAGAAGAAAATTCATCACTCTTCAAAAAGTAGAGTTTTGAAACATAAAAAGATATTTCATGGGTATTCAACCCTAACTTTGTTAAAAACATGTAATCTTTGCCCAAAAGACTAAGAAATGATGATTTCAAATTATATATATCACATTTAGACCAAAACATATATATATACTTAAGCCCTAGCCTCAATGTAAGAGAAAGAGAAGAAATCTTCTACCTTAACCATGAGCTTGAATGAAGAACTTGAGTTTTGATCTTAATTCTACCATCAAATCTCTTGTTTTTCTCTTCTTTTCTTCTTCTCTAAGGTCTCCTAGGTTTAGAAAGACTGAAATGGGGCTAAATGAGGCGTCATTAAGTATTTATAGTGGTGGAAAAGTCGAAGGTCGCGACTTTTAAAACTGTTAGGTGTCTTTCGGCAGTATCGGTATGGCACAGTACCGGTACGGTAAACTCTGTGGTCCTCGGCATACTGGTACACAGTACCGGTAGGGTTTGCCCAATTTTGCCTATGTTCTCTATTTTTCATTTCCAATCCATTCCAAACCCTTTCAAAATCAACCCAAACTCATACAATATGCTTTTGTACATTAACCCTAGTTGTTGCAAGTTCTATTGAAAATGTTTTCCAATATCAACCTCACTTGTATTTATTTCTACTTTTCAATTCTATAGGATTTATGCATACCTTCTAACTTATGCTACCATTTAGAAATTAATTAATAACAATTATATCACTATATGAATATAAACATATGGGGGTTTACAGGCTAATCTGATGGGTACTTTGCATTGAGCTGGTACTACTCATTGGAGCTCACATTTTGAATCCATTGGCATATCATTAGTGTGTTTGAATGTATGGTTAACGAATGACCTTCAAAAACAATTCACGGGGAAGATGGTGGTTCTTTAATGGCAATGAAGTCCTTCGATTTCATATTCATATTGCATCTTATGGACAAGATTATGGGGATTACGGATATGTTTTGTCGGACATTGCAGTATAAATCATTAGATATTTTGAATGCAATGAATTTAGTCTCATCGACAAAATCATTGCTTCAAACCTTGCGAGCAAAAGGCTTTGATTATTTCCTTGACCATGTAAAATTAGTTTGCATGAAATTTTATTTTGATATACCTGATATGAGCACTCAGTACAAAGGGCCAAAATGTTCATGTCAACAGAATGATAACATTATAGTTGATCATTACTATCGCATGGACATATTTAATGCTATGATTGATCATCAGTTAGAAGAGTTACATAGTACATTCAATGAAGAGACAATGAAATTGCTTATGCTCAGTTCTGCTTTAGATTCTCGGGACAACTTTAAATCTTTCAATTCTGATCGCAATTGTTTACTTCCTGTGAAGTTTTTTACAGCTGATTTTGATAGACAAGACATGCATCATTTGAAATGTCAACTGGCTCATTATCAATTTGATGTGGTTCGTCATGAGAGGTATCAAATTTTGTCTATAGTTTCATAATTATATCGTGGTTTAGTAGAAACAAATAAGGCAGAGTCCTACAGTTTGATTGATAGGTTGATTCGTCTTATTTTAACTCTTCCTGTTCGTACGGCAACTTCAGAAAAAATATTTTAAGCATGAAACATGTCAAAAGTACTATTCGTAACAAGATGGAAGATGAGTATTTGACTGATTCGTTAGTTGTCTACATTGAAAGAGAAATAACGAAAGCAATCGATACAGATTCAATAATAGATGCCTTTTGTTCTAGGAATGATCGAAGAGTCCAATTTCATTAATAACTGTTTATGAATTTATATTTGTATTTTGTTAGTCGTATGACAGCTTAACTTAGCCCGAGATAAACAAAAATTTTGACTCCGCCCTTGCACGCCGGTGTTACCTTTCAATAAAAACATGAGAATGAAAAAAAGTGAATATCACATATTTTAATAACCTTCTTTCTATATTATTTGATAACTACCCCATATTTTTTCAAAAAGTGATAACTACGTCATGTTAAAAAATTAAAATTTATTTGATTTATTTTGTTGCATTTTTTTTGAATGATGATACTAGATAACATTAATAACAAGGAGTCACCGTTGCATTGAATATTTATTTTGTACTAAATGTAGGCTAATCCCCAATTTAAGAGGGCAAAAAATGAAAAAAGATGTATGCCAAAATTGATTACTGTCCATTAGGGTCGTTTGATATAGCGAAAGTATTTAGACTTAATTTATTATAATTATTGAATTAACTGTGGAATTCATCAAACGTTAAAACTTAGTATTAATTCTACAGTTACAATAAACTCACATTATTAGGTAAAAAATTTTAGTTCCCAATAACATTACTTGATCTGATAGTGGTTTCAGTGTTATTTTAGAAACAGTTAGGATACATTTTAAAAATTGGATAAATGGTAGGGTGTGTCATCGTAATTTTCCCTTCTTCACTTTTCTTGGATAACTTTTTTACTCACATCGATCGAACTCGTTGACGGCGACCTCCACCGATTCCGTTAAACTTCTGGTACCTCTGAGATTTTCACTTGTTTACTTACTTTGGATACTTTATTGGATTTGATCTCTCTCTCTCTCTCTCTCAGTTGATTTTTTTGTTATTTGCAGGACTAGTATAAAGTAGAGAGTATGAAGAGCGCAAAAATATGACGATCTTCTTAGCCTCTTGTTGACTATCCTCAGGTGGATCAACAACGTCTTTAGTTGCAGATTCATTGCGTTACGCTTCTTGTTGGATATCATTTTCGACGTCTTTCAGAGAGGAAAAAGATACATTCAGACCCATTCTTTTTCTCTCTCTGACAAGTTCGTGCTTCCTCTCTTTCTCTCTAAATTTATTTTACTGTTTCTTTTATGAATTTATTGTGCTTTTCAGTCAATTGTAACATCAACATGATCTTCTTTGTCGTTTTGTTATCTCTCTTATTTTTTCCCTTTCTTTGTTGAAAGTCCCTCTTTCTTTAAATTTCTTTTGCTGATTCGTGTATGAGTTTATTGTGTTTTACGCTCAATTGCAATATCAGTATGCTCGTCTTTGTTGTTTTGTAATCTTTCTTGTTTTGTATGGTCCCAGTTTGGAAAAATGTGGCAGTTTTAAATTCTATAAATTGTTGGTGTTGTTATGGCGAGTATGGTCTTGATGGGACACTTCTGAAAAAATAGTGGATTGCCAACACGTGTACTCAGGAACCAAGGTATACCCTTGTCCTAGTGATTCCAAGTGTTCTCGGCACCGAGGCTATTCTCCCCTCGATAAATAACTTCCTCGGCACTGAAGGCCTCCACAATCCCCCTGCTTTCCATGATACTCACTCGGCGCCAAGGAACGTCCCTGTCTTTTGGTCATCATGTACCCATCGGCACCGAAGAAACCTCCTTCCCCGAGGTAGAGCACGTGTTCTTGGCTTCAGAAGTATGTACTAATGTTCAGGTCTTGCAACGTGACTTTTGCCTATGGAAAAGTTACTTATTGACAGCTGACCAGTCTCAACTAGACTAGGAATCATGAGGGCACTCTACACAATAAGGTTAGGAGGGCTAGGTGAGCCAGGCACTCAATCAAGTGGAGTTCAGCACGTGGTATAAAGTACAAAAGAAAGGGTAAATGTACAAGAAAATCCCTGGTGACATACGACAAAATCAAACAAGCATTTAATGAATCCTCAGGTAAAGGGATGTCTATAATGGCTGGGAAAACCGACAAGAAGGAACATTAAATACTCCAAGGACTGAGTATTTAATACCCCATCATTGAGGAAAGGACATTAACTGCTCGGGGGCCTGAGCAATTAATGATGGGGTCTTCTCCATGCAAAATAGGGGTCACACTGCCCCATATCTGTACACTACCTACTGTCTAGACTCTCAGTAAAGATGAGCCCCTTGAGGGTATAAATAGTCCTAAAAAAACACCATGCAAAGATACGCATAATCATCTCTCAAGAGTCATATAATGTCTTCTTCTTTACTTCTCTCAAAGAACTAACTTGACCGTCGGAGGGGATATCCCAAAAAACAATCCGGCACCCTTCTAACCTATTTTTTTGTGTTCCAGGTATCACTTCTAGCTTGCCGGAATCGACGGGACAGCCCAAAAATAATTCATCACCACTTTTTAGACCTCCTTTGGCCCTCTCAACTCGTTCATTTCTATTGGATCGACCACTTGGAAGCTATGAAAATGCAAGAACAAAAGCTTGGTATTTATAGGGTGAGAGAGCATGGCACTTTGAGTAAATATATCGAGTGTACGAGGTTTTTATCGTAACAAATCGAAATATAAAAATTTAAAACTCATGGCCTTTACCTCAATTTTCAATGCCAAGCAACGCAATCAAAAATAGTAGTGTTAAGAAGATTGGATCGTCGGATCTTGGGCCTGAAAACCCATCAACATTGGATCGTGAGATCTTGGGCCTAGATTTGCCAAGGAGATGTACGATCAAAGATTAAAAAAGCCCAGAAGGCCTTCCCAAGCAGCCCAATAGATTCAATCTAATGGCCAAGGTCACCTAAAAAGAACTCGAAGAGGGCCAAGTTTGCTGAGTTTATGGATTCAATCTTGTAAGAACGAGAGAACACAATCACACACAAAGAGGAAGCAGAATATTTAGAGTGGTTTGGCAGAATTCTGCCTACGTCCATTATCCGGCTGCCCTTTTCTTATTTCTCTCTTATGGATCTCTCAACATAAACCAGAGATATATACAGTTGGTATATAGACCAATTATGGATGGAACCTTAATTATAGTTAATCATCAATCAATAAAATGGAGCTAATTTAGCAACGGTACAGGCTAATTAGGAAAGGTATATAGATTGCGCTAGGATTAGATGATGCTGAGATCTTCTCGGACAACAAATCTAATGCCAAATTATGCGAAATATCATGATACTTTTTTGAGGATACAATTTATGAATTATAGCTGTGAAATTTTATCTCAGGGCGTAAAATTATTGACTCTATGATCAAGCCGCTGAAAACTTATCGTGATATTTCACATGTGTTTTTTGCTATGTGTTAATAGATCATAAAAGTAACCCCAATGAGTAGTTCAAGTGGTAACAGAGATGAGTTGTAAACTTAAAACATCACGAGTTCGAATTTTGACAACCTTTTGAGATCAGGTCATGAGAGATTTATCTTATTGCCAAATAAATAAAACTAAAATAAGAATATTTCACTTATAGCCAAAGAAATTGGACCACAATACAACGAAAATATGTGTTAGCTGATGGGCAGTCAGTCTTCTAAATAATAGTCTCATTTTGTAATTGATTTCCCTTTGTTTTCAGACCTCACATGCTTGTGAGTTTTACACGCTGATTGTTAATCATTCCTACTCCAAACTATATGGGGGAAAAAGGACTTTGAGTCTCTATACCTAATTGCTTTTGAGATATCGCTTTAGTACTTAATTAACTTTGTTAATACAACATGCAAAGTTTAAGTTAATAAATGAGAAAAATCAACTCTTAAGACTCTCTTCATATGAAAAAAATACCTAGCCAAGCTATATATCCATTAAAACAAATTGGTGCATATGACATGGATGGTCACATGACATACTTCCGTTTATTCTAATGCATGAAATAGACGAAAGAATTTTATTGATACAAAATCGATAGTTGTGTAAAGCCCCAAAATACACCTTGGAAACATTACTAGCTAATCACCATTCACATCATGAGAGCACTAAATAAATCCATCAATAAATAAATTCTCCAAAATTGGGGGTCCTTAATTTAACAAAATTCGGGTAGAGTCTCCTTTATATGGGGAGCTCTACCCAAAAACACAATCTGTGCAATTATACTCCATTGACCACACCGGGTCCATTTACACATCACAAAATAAAATTTCATTCACCATAAGTAATATCCACAATATCATCCCAACAGAATAGGCCAAGCTATGGCAATTACTTTCCAAAAGAATTACACTCAAACTTAGCAGCGGAATAAACAAAATACTAGACTATACCTGATCTCAAAATAAACAAAATACATTCATCTCAAAATACTAGACTCAAACTTATTACACTCAAACTTAGTAGCGGAATAAACAAAATACTAGACTATACCTGATCTCAAAATAAATTCTCTAGTCTAGTGCAAAAGAAACTATATCTCTATATGTCCATCTCGGGATCTAGATTTCCCTCAGATGGGCCTCCCAACACTGGTGCTCGTCAACTCTGAGGTTTTCCTCTAACATCGTATCTGAAAAATGTAATTTGTAGGGGGTGAGCACTAAGCTCCGTAGCAACATTCCTCCCAAACTCAAACAAAGTTTATAAAAAAAACATATAAAATGGCCGGTCTCATTTCACAAATAGCATATATAATCTTTGAAGTAAAACAGGGACATTTTACAATGGATCTCAAGTTTAAGTAGCAATAGTAATAGAAATGAACAATAACAACCAAGTTCCAATAAACATCTATTTCCAAAATATAAACCATTTCCCACACATGATATAATATTGTCCTCCCCGGCATGAGCATCCTTACAAGGAACCTCTTACCCTCAAAGTTTGTTTTCTCAAGCATCCTTACAAGGAACCTCTTCAGAAAATCACATACTGTCCTCTTTTGGCATGAACATCCTTACAAGGAACCTCTCACCCTCAATGCTTGGTTTCTCAAGCATCCTTACAAGGAACCTCTCACTCATGTTTGTCCAACAACCATACAAGAATACAATACCAACTATTCTTTCAAATACCCAACAATTCCACAAGTCTCCTATTTACAAGCAATTTCTAAGAAAATCCCCAATTCTCACAAGTGATATCTTCAAATAGGGCAATTTAAAGAGAAACATGCAAGATATCATTATCAATATCATTATATTACTCAACACAAGGCTCTAGAGTTTTCAACACCAAGATTTAGTGAATATTGAGAGAGAAATCCCCATTCCTCAAAAACTAGGATTTTTATGGTTCTCCCACCATAACTTTACTCAAAACATGATAAAGGTTGCAAGAATTTTAATAAACAAGGAACCCATAGCAAATACATGCCATAAAGAGTCAAAACATACATATAAATTAACCCTAACATCAATGAACAAGAATGGAAGAAAAATCCCTACCTTGAATCAAAGATTCCAAGTGAAAGTCCAATATACCACAATATAGTGCCACTAGATAGTGAAAATACTACAGTGACAATGTCATTGTGCCATTGGAATACTGAAAATACCACAGTGACAGTGTCACTGTGCCTCACTCTCTTGTGTTAATGAAAATAACGAAGTGACAGTGTCATTGTGCCACCAAGATAATGAAAATATCATAGTGACAATGTTACTAGATAGTGAAAATACCACAGTGACAATGTCACTGTGCCACTGTCACTACGAAATTGAATATTTAATAAAACTCAACCATTACAATAGAAAATAAAAATAAACATTACCTGTGGTGCGTCTATTGTCATGTTTTTCGACCATTTCTTTGGTGTACTTGTTTTTCAAAGTTCATGATGACCTTGGTTCCATCTTTCTCTACATCTCCATTTTTTATGGATTTTGAAGATGGTGAAAGAAGAGGCAAAAGGCATGCTAAAAAGAAAGTGAAAAAATGTACAATGGAAAGACATAAAGGAGGGTGAGCACCACAACTTCTTATATCTCATACATATTTTGATATTCTATAAAGGTTAAGAGAGAATGAGTGAGATAAAATAAAGATGAAGAGATAAATTCAAATATATATATATAAAGATAACAAAGAGATAGAGAGAGAGAGAGACTTTTAGGGATGGAATAGAGAGGAGAGAGAATGAGTGAAATGAAAGATTATAGAAAGAGAAGAGCAGATGAGAGAT
>JAHQCQ010025149.1:0-11548 GCA_023539305.1 Ilex asprella | reverse complement strand
ACATAAGAGTGATAATTAAATACTTGCCTACTGGTTGTGTATTTATCGTCGTTCTAAGCTTGATCTTTGGTTTGTGCACATGTTTTCACCTTTCTCTTGACGCTGTGGAGACTGGGAGGGTGGCTTTAGCTGAAGTCTACGGGCATAAATCTTTTTCTTCTTTGGTGACCAGGGAGAAGCGTGTGGAATATGGGCTCAGTCCCCTTGTGGAGACACTGCTTATCTAGACCACCATATCATTGCCTAAAGAGTCTCCTAACCAGATGGATCCTAGCCTCATAATGACTGTATTTATTGATGAGAAGAGGAGGAAGTTGGTGAAAACCTCCGAGCTTCCTTCTCCAAAAAAATTGATCCCAGTGGACGCCACCTCGAGGCAAAAACCAGAGGACTTGATCTTTCCCGAAACTAGCCTCCCCTCTTCCTCATTGCTTGAGTTGCCATCCAAGGATGAGCAACTAAAGGAAGGAGCTAAACTTGTTAAGGCGACTTCAACTTTTCTTGAGGCACCACCCATAGGTGAGCCATGGATCAAAGGGACTGAGCTTATCGGGACAACTCTAGCTTCTCATTTGGCGACATTCCTTGAGGGAAAGAGGTCGAACAGGACCATCCCAAAATGGATATGAAAAATAATGGATTACACCGCGATCTTATCGCAGCTGTAGAGGCATTGGCTAACTTGGTTCCCACCTCGGACCCCAAGGAGGCCATGAAGGTCAACTTTGGAAGGAAGACCAAACACACCATCCAAAGTTTGGCCAAGGTATTGTGTTCTTCTACTGTTTCTCCAAAATATTGTGTCTGGGTTCTCCCATTCCTTTTTATAGTATATGCCTCTGTTGCTAGGCTTTGGCATGAATTAAGATGATAGAGTTCCATCATGAGCATGTTTCGAATGAGCTACCCGAGTAGTCCTCTGAGCAGGCTTCCTTGCATTTTGAACGTGAGAAGGCCAAACTTACCGATCAGCAGTTGAAGGATGATTTAGCTGCAAAGGAGAATGAGTTGGGAGGGGCACTAGATGTCGTTGATACTACTTATGAGGGAAGAAAACTAGCCGAGGAGAAGAATATTGTCCTAGTCATCGACCTGGCTGAGATGAAGAGGGTTTATGTCGATTTGGACACTCGTTTTTCAAACTCCATCAAGGAAAAGGATGTCGAGTTGAAGACGAAGGATGAGGAGCTAAAGGCAAAAATGACAGAGCTGAAGTCCATGGACGAGAAGGTTGTTGAGCTCCTCAAGGCGAACACTTCTAGTTTCGTGCAAGGGTTCATGAATTTCTAGGAGTAGATCGAGAGGTCATACCCCGACCTTGACCTAGACTCTTTCGTGCCAGAGGTTGAGGCATTGAAGCCTAAGGAAGTAGCCAAGGAAGCTACTGTTGAGGAGACTAAAGAGGCCGAGGAGCCTGCTACTTAGTTTTTATACGTGGATTGTTGGATATTGGAGTGAACTGTAACTGTACTTTATAGCAAGTTTATGTATCCAAAACTTTGTTTTTGGTTTTCAATGCTTCCTGTGTACCACCCTTTTTGCCATGGATTCTTTTGTCTGTTTCCTTGTTTATCTTTTCTTTCTTTCCTCCTTTTTTTTTGCACCCCTTTTGGCTCTTAGCTTTGGAAGGTTGGGTGGGGTGAACTTCGCTCCTTTGAGTCACACTCACCTTCGTTCTCGCTATGGTAGCGATATCACAAGCTGGTATCTGTGCTCATAGTTTTGCTTGTGGTCGGGTTGCCATGCAAGCATCTCGAGCTATTTTGGATCACCAAGGTTATTTCAAACTTTTTGCCCTGTCATTTCATGTATCCCAAGTTTGACAGCTTTTTCCAGTTGAGGCTATATGCCTACAGAGGCGTGGTATGTCTCCTCAAAAGTAGCACCCACTCCCCTGATTCACAACATGCGGTTGGTGTAGTTAATGCAATAGACGCACATTTATTCTTTTTTTTTTCTGGGGAGATGTGTACTTCCAAAAATCAATTTAAATAGCACACTCTATTTGTAGTTTCTCGTCACTAGTGCTTGAGTGTTTTCTTCTTCATTCTCTAAGTTCCTATTTTGATTTTCTATATCTTTTTTCCTGAATTTTCTTCATGGTAGAACCTCCTGCTTCTGATTACAATGCCTTAAGCGAGACTTTCCCGGATGTCGAAGTTAGTGAGATCGATGCAATAGGGGCTTAGGAGTAGTCTAGCCGCTACAATTTTCTCGTCGAGGTAAAGGTTCATGCCACCAGCAACAACCCCTATCACTGGTCCTTGGCTAGTTGGGTTTGTTTTTTCGAGGCACCCTTCTAGCTAGGCCTTAGGTTTCCTATTCTCTAAGGTTCTTTATTTCTTTAGCTTCTGTCCAGCATGTTATTGCTGGAAGGATGAGCTGTTCTTTTGGCATTCCCAGTCATGTGGGAACGCTTATTTATGTGGCCACGTGCCACTTTAGCAGAGTTTCTTAACCTTTTTCACCCTATAGAGTTGTCTGGGCTTTCTTGTTTTGTAGGGAGAAGAGGTGGAAAAACCCTTATTTCTGATCTTTCTCCCGAGCCTGAAGGTTGGAGGCGGAGGTACTTCTTTATGTCTGGAACTGGCTGAGAGTTTGCTTCCCAAGAGATCTCGTTGATTTTCATTCACATGGTCTGGGGGCGATGTAATCATCTTGGTGAGTACCCCTACCTTGGTGAGTTTTCTTTTATCGAGCTACCCATCCCCTTGTCTTTAATAGGTCTTCCTGATCTGCTCCTTTAATTGTCTTATTTCTTCAGTCCCTACATACTTGGTCAGCGAGAGGGATGTGATCGTGGAACATGTGGGTCAAAGAAGGTTAACTCGAGCCCTAAGGCCTCTAGCGAATGGGGTGAGGCTCACCAAGGATAACCCCGCACCGAGTTCCCATGGCATGCCCCTAATCCCGTAGACTACTGGGGGAATCATAGCCGAATTCGTGTCCATTAATCCCGAGGTGGGCCTAGTTAGACATGGGCCTTTTCTCAGGGGTATGGAAGGCTCCAGTTTGAGGTGTCCCGAGCTGGTTGCTGTTAGTAGCTCTAAGGTGAGTCTTTTGGATGATTTGGCTAGAGCTAGCCAAGCTTTCATGGAGCTGATCCCTTTGGTTTACCTCTTCCGCTCTGTCAACCATTCTTTCAGGGCAAGAACCTGTGACGCCTTGCATGCTCTTCTTGAGGTATGATCTATTGTTTCACTTTCTCTGGCCTTAGTCGTGTAATCGTTTATCTACTTATCTTGGTTTCAGGTTGCAACACATGCTTGTACGTTTGGCGAAGAGATTTATCATCTGAAGGTAAAAGCTAACAAAGGAAAGACAAGGCTTGCCAAGCTGCTACACTGGGGCTTAGGGCTGGAGGCTGAGCTGGAGACGACTCTCGAGTAGAGAGCTCAGGCCTTTTGAAAGTTGATTGACACCACCACTTTAGAGGTCTCTTTGCTAGATCAGCTGAGTCAGCAATCAGATGAGCTAGTCAATTCACAAGTTGATAACATGGAGCTAACAGCCCAGCTGGCTCAATCTCGTGTAGTCATTGCCAACTTGGAGGACTCGCTAAGCATAGATCAATGATTGGTCAAAAAATAGAGAGATAGAGAAGACAAAGAGGGAAACTACCAAACTTTTTGTGGATGGGTTCTTAAACTTTAAAGAGAAAGCCCTTGAAAAGTTTCTTGATCTTGGCTTTGACCAGTTTGAGCCTCGGTTCCACCCTCTTCCTGGAGGCTACTCTAGAGGTGACGATTCTGATTTGTCTTCCTCGAAGCTATAAGGCTCTCTGCTTCTTTTTCCTTTTTCTTCTATGTACTTTTTACATATATTTATTTCCTTTATGGATGTAAGCAAGCTTATAATGTATGCAAACCTTTTCCTTTAGTGGAATGAAAATCTCTTTTGCTTCTTCTGGATGTTGTTGGATGCTCCATATCTCCCTTGCTCCTTATTACAAGGAGGTATTGACTTGGTTGGAGTATGATTTTTGGTAATCTTGTTAAATTTGCGAGTTGGGTTTCCAAACTTTGTTTTATTCACTAGGACCAAGTTGTTTGTCCTTTAACGTCTTAAGTTTATTTCGCACTTTCCCCTTGTTCTTGAGCTCGTCGTTCTTCGAGCTGGATGGTACGAGCTGTTAGATGGCTGAGTTAGAGGTATGATCTTTGGTCTTTTTCAACCTTGATAGGGGCGCCTGAGATGTACGATTTTTTTGGAGAAAGACAGTTAAATGCATCTACCTACTCGCCCACCTAACTCCACATAACTCTACCTTGCACATCTCGCATTAACTCTTATTATAAAACCTTTGTATTGAAGAAGTATAACGGTCGCCCTCTTGGCTCCATAAGTTGGCTATTTCGTTGTTCAAAAATCTTTCACCTTCATATATTTATATCTCACATGTACTTCCCTTGGGTGGTACTCATCTTGCAGCTTCATGGCTTCCTCATTTGCTTCTTTGTTTAAGCAGCGTGCTTGTATTCTCATTGACGATCTGGGGTATGCGGTCTTTCTTTTTCCTAGTACTTTTACAATGGCTGATGCAGAGGAAACTAGGAGGCGATACGTTTTTCCTAGGGGTTTGACCATTCGGATTCCCACCCCAATGCTTGGTGAAAACCATTGTATAAATTCCCTAATCTCCGCACATCACCCTCAAATGTGTATATGACTTATGTGTGAACAAGAGTGTCACTCTCCCTCGGAATGATGTGGGAAAGAGGGCAACAGAATGGTAGTAATGATGGAAATGAAATGAAATGTGTGTGAATAAAAGTGCTCCTCAAGTGCGGAGAGACTTTCGAATGTCGTGTTTTACTTGAAAAAATATTCTAATGTCGTCTCTTCAGGGAAGGAAGGGAAATATGTGAAGGCGATTTTGTGAAAATAAAAAAAGTGTAAAATCTTTTGAGTTTTGATGATTTGTGAGTTGTGTTTTTGCTAAAAAATAAAAGAAAAACAAGTGTTGGCTAATATAAAGAGGTCATTCCAATGGGAATCCCAACTCAACTCTAAACCTTCCTCCAATGGTGCTTAGATGAATGATTGATTCGTGGAAAGCTAGGGACGAGATGGATTTGAGGATCCAAACATAATCCATGACCAGGCTTACGAGATATCAAAGACTCATAACCACATCCATTCTCAACCTAGTCAAATCGAACCATCATACACCGAGAGGAGGAAAGAAAATGAGTTGAAATGACATACCCAAGAGGAAGTCTCCCTTGGATTAGCCAACTTAAAATCTAGCTATTCATGAAAGCAAGAAAGAAATGCATAATGTAAAGACATTGTAAGAAATGAAGCTTGAAACTTAAATTAATGTAAAAAATCTTAAACTATGAAGAAAATATGCAATACCCATTTTAAAGCTGGAAAATGAAGAACTTGAATGTATTAATGGTAAAAGCTAAGATACTCAACTAAACTTGCAAAACACTTGAAATAAATGACATTAAAAGTAAATAATGAAGTTTACAAGAGTCTTACAATAAACTACAAATGAAATGGATGGAAGAAAATGCAAAAACATAAATTTCTCTATCTACTATTCATCTTATTCCTTGGGAGCTTTCTAAGCTTAGGTAGCCACACTTCAAAACTTGTGTGAATGTTGAATATATGGAGAAGAACTCTGTATTTTCGTCCATGGAGGGTCCCCCTAGGTATGTGATAGGCCTCCTATGCATAGGAGGCTGAGTTGATGCATTGCACAAGCTAGGACAAGCCTAGCTTGCAACCAACCATACCTCCATCTTTCTCTCTCCTCCTTTCCCATCCTTCACCTTCCTTTGCTGACTTTGGGGTGTAAAAGACATGTATATATGTAGAATATGTCAAGGGGTAAGTGGGAGAATTATAGTTGGGACCTCAAGCAAGTGGAGCATGAGTTGCAGGCGTTCTGGGCACAACCTACTGGTAAAACGATGAAACCTACCGGTAGGTTTTACTCCAGTAGCCAAAACCTACCTATAGGTCTTTTTGGAAGGTGCCAACTTTGGATCAATTTTTGTAGTATTGTCATAACATTTGATTCAATCGTCCGATTGAACTAAAATTTTGACACAATATAGAGGACATTCAAATCTACAACTTTAATGTTTTTCACTTATTCAGATTCTAAGTGGATCATGGTCAAAAAGGAACAAAACTGAGGTACTACAACCAAATGGTGCAGGTGCAGGTGCAGGTGCAGGTGCCTGTGCCTATGTTACCAAGCACCAATACCTCCTTGATTTCTTTCACTTTTAAGCCTACAAATCCTTATTTAATGTGTCCATCTCTTCATCACATATCCACACTTAGTTGCAAGGTTCTAAAATTCATCATTTGTGCTATAATTACCTGCAACCACAAGATTTCGAAATTATTCATAAACACAACTAACTCTAAGTAATTAAAGTCAAAGTTAAGTTAAAATGCATGTAATGAGACCATGAAATATGTAATATTTTGCGCTCATCACCCAATGAGCCTTACAACTTTCTTCTTTGAACAGAGGTTTACTTTTTTGAAGGTGCATTTGAGTTGGGGCTTCGTCTACCCATTCACCCATCTATAGGGTGAATTCTAACTTTCTTTAGGCTCTACCCTCATGACTTTCGCCAGAAGGGTGGGGCAACCTTGTGAGTTTTTTTGTCTTCCAGCGTGTGAACAGTCATGATCGCTTCCTTTCTGTTTCTAAGTTCCTTTACTTCTTTCGGTTCGATGACGACTTTCCTCCTTGTTACTACCGATTCACATGGAGGTTTAAGTTCTTATGTTTGTCCTCAACACTCCTGGCTCCCCCGAGGGGTGGTTACAACATTTTTTCTTTATTTTCGGAGACTCTTGGTAAGTTGGCAAGGCGCGCATGGATTGCTTCTGAGTTCTTCGCTGTTGGGGATGCATTTTGGACAGAGGTGAGGAATTAGTTTGTCTTTTAAAGTCGACAAGGCACCCCCGTCCTTCACCTATCTTCTTGAGGCTAACAATTTTTTATGTTGATGTATGTGATCCCGGGCTGACCTTTGATGGGATTATAAAGGTCTACCAACCTATCTGAGCTAAGGTGGTTTCCTTCTCCACACTGGTCATAACTCAGAAACTTTTCAGGTTTAGTATTGACCCTAATTCAGTTGTCTTCCCAGCTGCCATCTCGATCGCCCCTCCCCTTATTATTGACGAGGCTCTTTCTATTACGGTTCTTGAAGAAGACATTGAACCACATCAAGAAGGAAAAAGAGAAGGTCCCAGGGGTCTTCTTTTACACATCCCTCAGACTCTTCGTCCAGTGAGATGAGATTCACGGTTATAAAGCTGGTGATGGTGTTTGGGAAGTCATGCTAAAGAGATATCTTTTCGATGCCGAGAAGGAAAGGGACGAGTTAAGGGCGGAGAATGCTCAATTAAGAATGGTAAACGCTAAGCTAGAGGAGAAGGTCTCAGAGTTGTAAATAAGGAATGCAAAATCTTGAACACTTTATTTTATCTCCTGTAATCAACTAGCCTCTTGTTAATGTGACATGGTCCCTTTATTTCATTGTTGTTGTTTTAAAGCCTTTGATTTGGTGACTTATGTGCATGCAATAGAGGTATAGAGCTTGCAGACTGAAAAATTCTAGTTTAGGTCGCGTAGCTAGAGAACTCGCGCCTTTGAGGGTTGAAGAACCCTTTGAAGGCTGAAGAACATGTGATCAATCGAGCTGAAAAAATCTTAGGCTGAAAAGCCTAGTCGAGGTCGCATGGATGAAGAACTCATGCCTTCGAAGGTTGAATAATGAACCCTTTTGAAAGTTGAAGAGCCTGTGATTAACCGAGTTAAAAAGCTCTTAGGCTAAAAAGCCTAGTCAAGTTCACGTGGCTAGAGAGCTCGCACCTTTGAAGGTTGAAGAACCCTTTGAAGGCTAAAGACCCTGTGATTAATCAAGCTAAAAAACTCTTAGGGTGAAAATCCTAGTCGAGGTCGCGCGACTGAAAAGCTCGCGCCTTTGAGGGTCGAAGAACCCTTTGAAGCCTGAAGAACCTGTGATTAATCGAGCTGAAAATCTCTTAGGCTGAAAAGCTTAGCCGAGGTCGCACGACTAAAGAGCTCATGCCTTTGAGGGTTGAAGAACCCATTTGATTATCATATAGTGTTGCTGGCTAGAATTTTGAATTTCATTGATTGGGAATTAAGTTTTTACAACTTTTTTCTATCATCTCGTACTATTACTTATGACTCCTTGATCCTACTGATAATATTGTTTCAGGTGATCTGCATTCCAAGAATGTTTTAAGTCTTTTCCCTCTTCGGTCTGCAGTTCATAATTTCTAGCTCGGACCACCCTTTTCAGTATGTATCGGTCTTCCTAGTTCAGGTCGAGCATTCTATGAGTGGAGTCTTTCCTTGTTGGGAGTAACTTTTTGAGTACTAGGTTGCTTGGCTTAAAATTCTTTTTCTTGACCCTCTGGTTGTAATATCGTGTTGTGTTCCTCTGGTAGGAGAAAATGCGTTGCAACACTTCATCCCTCCTTTTGTCGAGGAAATCAAGGTTGATGAGTAGGGATCGATCATTCTGCTCTGGCTCAAAGAGCTCTGCCCTAGCTAAGGGAAGTCCAACCGTGACCTCAACTGGGGTAATTGTTTTAATATCATAGGTAAGGCTAAAAGGGGTCTCATTGGTGGTTGTCCGTACAGTTGTTCTGTAAGCCCACAACACTGCTGGGAAGTGGTCGAGCCACTGGGCCTTAGAAACTTCTAGTCTCGCTTTTAGTGCCATTTTAATGGTTTGAATGGTGACCCCAGTTTGTCCGTTAGACTGTGGGTGTGCAGGTGTCAAGAAATAATTCTTGATGCCTAGTTCTATGCAAAAACCTGTGAACGGGTTGTCGAATTGTTTGCCGTTGTTGGAAACCATGACCCTTGGGATACCAAAACTACAGACTATTAATTTCCACACGAAGTTCTTCACCTTTTGTTAGGTGATCTTTACTAACGCCTCAGCTTAGTCCATGGCGACTATGGCGAATTTGCATTGCCCAACGCCGATCGGGAGGGGCCCTAGTATGTCTAGATCCCTTGTTGGAAAGGCCAGGGTTGACCACCAGTGTGAATTGTTTGGGTGGACAGTGTGGAAAATTCCCATGGATTTGACATGCTTGGCATCTCTTTACTATTTCATTCGCGTCCTTCGCCATCGTAGGCCAGAAATACCCTTGTTGGAGCACTTTACAGGCTAGGTTTTGTGCCCCAATATGGTTCCCACATATGCCTTCGTGGATCTCTCTCAGGATATAGTTTGCCTCAAGCTTGGTAAAATATTTTAGTAGGGGAAAAGAAAAGCCTCATTTGTAGAGTTTGCCTTGCACTATAGTGAATTTTGCCGCTTTGCTCCTTAGCTTAACCGTTTCTTTTCTGTCACGTGGGAGATCCTTGTGCTGCAAAAAGGCGATGATAGGGTCCATCCAGGATGTGTTATTCTCAACCGACATGACTTAATACTCATCGAGTTGGAGGCTTGGATCGAATAAAAGTTCTACAGGTGTTGTTCCCTACAAATCCTGCTGGGCTATTATGGCCAACTTGGCAAGCACGTCAGCTCGACTGTTTTCTTCTCAGGAAATTTGGATGAGCTCAGTATGCAATTTTTTTTTAAGTAGACTCTGAACCTTCCTCAAATACAAAGCCATTTTGTCACCCTAGGCTACATACTCGGCTTTGTTGTTGGAATCTTTGAAACTGAACCTCAATGCGTATTTGAGTCTGTAGCCTTCAAGGGATGTTAGTATAAGGCCCACTTCGCTCCCTTGAGCGTTTGAGGCACCATCCACGTATAATCTCCTAGTCGGGACATCTGTAGCGAGGTCAGAATTTTTGGGTTAGTCTTCCATTCAGGGGGTGAACTTTGCAATAAAGTCGACGGGTACCTGGCCCTTAATGGCTGTTCTTGGTTTGAACTTGATATCAAACTTGTTGAGTTCCACCGCCTACCTGACTAATCTTGTGGATGATTTTGATTTGTGCAGGACGTACCTCATAAGTTGGTCAATCGCGACTTCGATGGTATGTGCTTGATAATAGAGCCTCAGTCTCTTGGCCACAATGAGAAGAGCTAGGACAAGCTTCTCCATATTGGGGTATCTCTCCTCAACTCACCTGAGGGCTTTGTTGCATAAATAAATAGATTGTTGTACCTTCTCCTCATCTTTCACTAGGGCTGGACTAACAGAAAACTTGGATATGGCAAGGTACAAGGTTAGGACCTTTTCTTCTCTTGGGTTGACCAACACGGGGGGTGAAGCCATGTAAGCTTTCCATTCCAGGCTTGCATAACTTCATCACATTTATCGTTCCATTGAAAGGCAGCCTTTAAAACTTTAAAGAACAGTCGGCATTTATCACTAGTGCATGAGACAAACAAATTAAGTGTCGCTATCCTTCTAGTGAGGTGCTGAACTTCCTTAATGTTGGCAAGTGACTTCATTTCTAAAACAACCCACACTTTTTCTAGATTTGCCCGTCCGGACACGCTATCTTCCTCCGTCCGGACGCGTGATCCAGTGTGATCTCCCTTTGAGTCATGCTTTATTTCTTCTCATCACTTAGCTCCAATTTTGCGCTATAAGCCTGTAAAACAACACAACTCCACTTTAATTCTCATAACATTAATCTTTTAATAAATTAACATTATCATCACACTTTCATACCAAAATGATCAATCTTTCCTCTAATAATTGTAAATATTAGATCTGAATCACACCCCCCAACTAAGACCTTGCTAGTCCCTAGTAAGGCAAGCTAAAAGAAAACACTAACTAAAAGTAAAAACAAAACAAAATAGAACAGAACCACTTTCGTAGGACTCACAATTGCATTTAGCGTATGCAACAAGCCTTTAAACCCCTAGGTTTCTCCTAGTGGACGAGTATAGTCTCGTGAGGGTTTCCAGAGATGATACCCACAAACATTACCCTGTGATCAAATAGCTGAATAATACTAACATGACATAACTTGCTATCACAACATAAAAATTATAGGTTACAAGCTTTCTATGAGCACGTGCAAAACAAAATATAGACTTCTACCCTATATAACTGTATGCACGTATCACATTCTCATAGAAACTCGTGTGTAGTGTGAAGCAACTATACCAAGTCAATCATTCATCTGATAATCACCTCAACAACTATCAACTATTCGTCTTAATGCCAAATCTCACAAGATAACTCACTCATGAGCAATTCTCGCAGATTATACTGACTATACACTCAAGTATCACATGTGAGAAAAAAATATTTAAATCAAAACAAATAATGCTCACATGTTCCATTAAAAAGAACGTAATCCAAAAGAAACAGATTTGACATAGTCTCATGAAAAGAATCAACATACAATAAATAAACAATCACCATTCTTTTCCTTATTCACACAAGTCATGCATCCATCAATACACTCTTGAGATTAAATAGGACTTTGTTTAAGGTCGTAATGGAGCCTTGGGATTAGGGTTTTGAAACGAAGGATTTTCAGGAATTCAAAATACTATCCCGAGAGAACATGTACATTACACAACCACATTTCTTTTTC
>JAHQCQ010025148.1:588-11549 GCA_023539305.1 Ilex asprella | reverse complement strand
GTTATAGCATATTCTCATGTAATTTAATACACTTTATATCACACAGACATATTATCAAACACCTTAAAGGCATCCAACAAGTTGAGCACAACCTTCAAGCATAAATTTCACCAAGCTACAAGAATGAACTCAAGTAACTTCCATATACCACATTCAAGCAAGAAACTAGCCTAAATCATTTCCATGCTCACTTTCCCACTTCCATAATCATATACATATGTACAAGTCAATACATAGGCATAAATATAATAGTAGCTTTTAGTTTTACCAACATCTAAAGAAAGAATAATCCAAGGTAGGAATAAGCCTACCTCAAAAGAAGTGTAGAAGACTTCTACAACACCAAAACCCCTACAAAAACATTTACTTCCCAATTCTCCTCCTTCGGATCTTCGGTGAAATCTCTTATTTTTGGTACATAGATGTAGCCCTTGAGACAGAGAGTGACTTTAATTCATGGCTCGATTGAATCCAAGTGATGGAACTCCGGAAAATCGAAGAAGAAAGGTGAAGAACTCTCTTCTCTCTCTTGGGAGGATGAAATGGGGGTGAAGAATGGGATATTTTCTGCTGAAATATCTCATTTAAGGTCCTATTTATATTTTCCGAGACTTGGCCCTGATCGTGCCAAGTGTCCCCCGCTTATTTGGGTCCAATTTCGCCCCAAAACGATTTATTACATTATGTGTTTAGCCCAAATTAATGTTATAGATACTTTAATCCAATTGTACTTAAATTTTAAGATAATTATATTTAGAGACCTTTGTGGGGTCATCCACCACTAAGTTGCCTCGAACGACATGCAAAACATCCGACTATCTCAGAATTCGACGAAATTCGACAGGGTGACTAGATTTCACGATATAAGTCCCACAACGAACTCCATTTTCTCATCCGAAGTCTAGAACATGAGTATTTTACTTACGTATTATAATGGCAAAATGACGTATTCTGAAAAAAGTTCAAATTTTTACGGGTTTTACAATATGCATCAATTGAATAATTCAAATACACCAGAAGGACAAGTCATTCAGGAGGAATACTTGAATTACTCAATTGTTAGTTTAATGGTATGTATCAGTTAAACAACCCTAGTAATCCAGAAGGACAAGTCATTCAGGAGGATCACTCAGGCTATTAATCTGACAATAGTACCTTGCAACAGTTTAAACCTCCTCAGTGCCTTTGGAGGTCAAGTCATACCGTTGGAACACCATGGATATTCAACCGACAGGTTGATAATTCAATCATGGCATAATTCTGGGCTACAAAGTTACACCCAATTACGTAAATCACCAAATCATGCATGAAGTGCTTAACAATAAACATTATATATATAGTAAATAATATAACATCAACATTTCCATAATTTAACCAATAAAATTCATATGTTTACCCTTCACTAAATGGTATTAATAAACTACTCTCTCTCCATTACTATAGACAAGCAAGAAATATTGGTAATTTTCATTGCTATAGTAAATAAAATACAGACACTAACACTTCTTTCGCAAAGAACAGTTGAAATACAACCACCCTTAATATCAGTTAAGACACAAAGGTGGCGACAGTTCAACTCTCCAAACAGAAAGACATAACAGAAATGTAGAAATACAAAGTTTTGGCTAGAGAGTAGAACAGACCAGAGTATTTTACAACTTTGTCTTTTTCTTCCTTTTTCTTTCTTTTTTTCTCTCTTTCTAAACTTCCTCTGGAGATCTCTCTCTTGCAACCAAGTCTACCCAGCCGAAATAAAGTATGCACTCATATATATAGGCCGCCAAAGAAGCAGGAGGTGGATGGATTAACATGACCCCTTAGAGCCACCGTCCAAATGCCACCACCACCGTCCGCATGGTGGTGCTTTGCTAGAACTTGATCTTCTTTGTATGCTGAATAATTCATGGTAATTTTACACTTGCATCCTTTGTTCTTTCAAGCTTTGATAGATTGCCCCTTGTAGTTTTCAGTAATTTCGCACAAAACCCTAAAATTTCACACATTTACACATATAAATCTTAGTTTACGCACAAACCCTAATACATAGTTTTTAACTATTTTATCTCTAATTAACTTATTTAACTATTCTAATTTACATATTTAATTTGGGTTAATCAGGAGGTGCCTCTCCTAGGGAGCAAAGAAACCATTTGGGACCTCAATTTGGAGGGAATGACATCAAAATAGGTCGTGTTTCAGGCAGGCAAAAGAAAAATCCAAACCAATCAGAGAAGAAATGTTCTCTATAAGGAGCTGTTGCATAAAGTCAACCGTAAGAGACGTTAGACTAATAGGCAGGAGGGGTGGAAACCTTTGGGGAATAGGCACAAAGCCATAACTAGAGAACCCAGAGATGGCCCGCCCCTTTAAACATATTGGAGGAAATTTTTTTAGACATCCCTTGGTAAAGATGCTCAAGCATAACTGGAGCCACGACATAAGATGCTCCTGCAACCAAGTTAACAGCTTACCAGATGAGGCATAGAAAAAGAAGTGATTAGGCTAGAAAAGCGAGAATGAGATGTACCTATAATTTGTGACCTTCGAGTTGGTCAAAGAGAACAGAAATGTCGTAGACGTGGGAGCCATTATACCGTAACAAAAAAGGAAGGCGTTGTGGTCCAGACTCCATAAAAGAAGAGAAAAAAAAGAAAAGATGTTTGTCAATAAGCATAGAGACAATGGTGTGGTCTATGGTGTCATAAATGCCCAAGCGTCGCCATAGGTTGCTCTTGGCCACTTCGACATAGGGAATCCAGGAAATCCACTTTGGAGAGGGGGATTCCATGCACGAATGGGGCTGCTAGAGCTCCAGTAATTGAAGGCTTTCACCTCATTGGAACATAAGAGGTTTATGGGCAGAAAGATATTGCTTGTGAAGGACAGACGGAGGGAATGCAATAAAAGTAGGCCCAAGGCTCATCACTGACGAAGAGGTGTCGAGTCAGGAATGAAAGTGTTATGGTTAACTATCTTAGGGATTTTGGCGATCACATCTCGAAGGATAGCCATAGGAGAACAAAAAGACGCCACAGTGGGAGGAAGGAAGGTTGGCTAGAATGATACAAAATTAAGTTTGTCAGGTTATATATATTGTAACGCCCCAAAAACTACCTTGGACGGCATTACATGCTAAAACCATTTATGTCATGAGAGCACTAATATAATCCATTAAATAAATAAAACTTCATTCATCATCCATAAAATTTAAAACATTATCCCAAAAGAATAGACAAATCTTGGCTTTTACATTCCAAAAATCAACTAATGTAGCGAAACGGAATTAACAAAAGAAAACTAGACTTCACAATGTCTCCAAAATGAATTTCCTAGTCTAGCATTGTGACGCCCCAAAATCCAGGGGGCATTATTTAACCGTTGACAACCCGTCAACCTGCGGAAGTAGCCATGGACGTTGCTTAACCCAACGCCACGTCGATAACATTCCCATAGCCGGAATTTTGTCCACAAATATGATTTGTGTTTCTTTAATCATTTAATTCAACCAGTGCCCAATGTACCCCCAATATAACTCAATTTAAGTCCATTTGTACCATTGGAATCAAAGAAATCAAACTCCAAAAAGCATAGAAAGAAGACTTTAAATTTTTAAAATTTTGGGAAACCGTACCGGTATACTCTGTCCATTTTTGCCTGTTTGAACCATTTTTTAATTTCAAACCTTTTCAACTTCAACCCAAACTTGTACATCATGTATTACACACATAATACTTGATCCATACAACTCCTATTACAGTCATTTACATGTTAAAACTAATTTTCTGTAAATATTTTACAAAAACTCAAAATAAGGCCACGAGTCAGCCTCCTTCACCCTTGATGCTCTACATGAGAGCCATCCACCAGAGTAAATCTCACACCTAAAATGTGTTCCTGTATAGGGAGAGCCACGCTCAGTAGAATAATTCATACAGAGGCTACTCCCCACCTCGATGCACATGAAATGCACACATGCAACATTCAACAATTCCAATCAAGTATATACAATCAAATGATGGAATTCATTATGATATGCCATGCAATGAGGTCAGACTCACTCATGCACTCAATCCGAGCCCTTCCCGGCTCCTCAACACAAACAAATGCCAATGTGTGTGAATCCATCATTCATGTTGACATTGAATGACATTTATAATTCTAGAGTCTTTCTTTGGGTGGATGTTCATGGACTTATACCAAAAGTCACCCAACCTACACAAAATTCATGAACTTTCACCAACAGTTCTGAGAATACCGACACACTTTATGGGCTCTTATAACAACGGAGCGCATCTCCAATCACCGGATCTCTCACCCGAGGCATCTTCTAGTCCCTTCTTACTACCCCAACCCAATTTATCATGCAATCATGTGGCTCAGCTAGGCCCTCGCCCAACTTTTCCAAGCCTTTCGTCAATCACCAAATATGGTGTTGACGACCACCATGCACACACACCCATGTGATTCGATGTCTCGTACATATGCCATGAAATGAACCATTTCTTTTCAATATCAAGTCTCATGTGTAATGAATGTCATAGGGACAATTTAACCCACATATCATCATATTCTATGGAACTCTATATCATGTGCATATAAGTTCCATGAATCATCACTATGATCAATATATCAATAAGCATATATTTTTCACAAATTATCACATAACTCACTCAAACATGTTATTTCAATTACATTAAAATAACAACAACTTCAATCTATGCAAGGCATTTTATCGAACACCTTCTATGCACCAATCATGTTATCACATAATGTTGTCTACACACATCAAGTATCATTTTTCAAGGCATTTAATCAAACATCTTTAGGGTACCCAAGTCATGAAATCACACAACATAGCCCACATAACATCAATCCTCAAAAAAAGTACTCAAGGACTTCCATTTATCAACATCAAGCTAGAAATTTATTTATGTCATTTCTAGGCTCTTTTTCTTATTTCCATAAATATAAACAAAGTATATATATATATACATACCCTAACCATCTCTTATAGGCATTCTTGGGTAGAAGTGAATCAAAGTAGGAGTAACCCTACCTCACTTGAAGTGTGGAGAACTTCAAGAACACCTCCCTAGCCTTCCAAAACTTTATTTCCTCAAAATATTCCCTTTTGATCTTTGGTGAAATTCCTCATTTTTGGTGTGGTTATGTAGCCCTCGTCAAGGAGAAGAAGTTTAACTCTTGGTCCAAGCGATTTCGAGCAACGGAACTTCAAGAATAAGAGGAGGAAAGCTTGAAAATCAAGTTTCCACTCTTTTCTCTCTTCTCACTCTATGGCCGGCCAAACAAGGCTGAAAATGGGTGAAGAATATCTGATTTTTCAGATATTTAATCCTATTTATAATTTTAAATACTTGGCCCACGTCGTGTCACGTGTCCTTTGCTCGATCGGTCCGTTTTCGCCCCGAAACAATTTATTTTATCCTGGTTTAAGTTCAAATTAATTTTAATGGAAATTTTATTCAATTGTAAAGAAATTTTAAAATTTTCATTTCTGGAGACCTTTGTGATGTCATCCGCCACCCAGCCACCTCGAATGACGTGTAAAATTCGGCTATCTCAGAATTTGAAGAAATTTGACCGGTGACTAGATTTGACCAAAAATTCTCAGAATACGACTCCAATGACAAACTCCATTTTCTCATCCGAGATCTAGAGCATGAGTAATTTAAATACGCATTATTGTGGCAATTTACTGTTTTTCCTTTTTTTATAAAAATCTAATTTTGCCCGAGTTTTACATTCTTCCCCCTTAGAAGCATTTCGTCTGTGAAATTCACACACACATGCATGTGCAATAATCATTTAATGCTATATGACTATACAAATGTACCTCCATCCTCGAATAAGAAAGGATAATTGGTACGGATAGTGTCCTCTTGCTCCCATGTCGCCTCCTCTACTTCTCGGTGCTGCCACAACACCTTCACTAGCCTCATAGTCTTGTCTCGCAAAACCTGTTCCCAGATATCAATGATACATACCAGTCCCTCCTCGAAGGTCCCATCCGCATCAACAATAATTTCACCCCAATCCACCACGTGTGTCAGATTGGAGTATACTTTCAGAGCATAGAGACATGGAACACCGCATGAACACCCGATAGGTTTGGCAGTAGCGCCAACCAGTAAGCAACTGTACCTACCCTATCGAGTACCTCAGAGGGCCCCATATACCTTGGCGATAGTTTTTCCCGTTTGCCGAATCTGACCACTCCTCTTGTAGGCATCACCTTTGAGAAGACATGATCTCCCACCTCAAACTCTAGAGGTCGCCTCTGTCTATCGGCATAGCTCTTCTGGCGACTCTGAGCTGTGAGAAGACGCTTTGGTATCAAGTCAACCTTCTCAAAAGTGTCTTTAACCAAATTCGGACTAGTTGAAGGTCTTTCTCCTACCTTCGTCCCGTAAATCGGAGAACGACAAGGCCTCCCATATAGTGCTTCATAGGGTGCCATCTGTATGCTCGCCTGATAACTATTGTTGTGGGCAAACTCCACCAAGGGTAAATAATTTTTTCAGCTACCCTTCAGATCTAGGACGCATGCCCCTAACATGTCCTCTAAAGTCTGGATGGTCCTCTTAAACTAACCATCCGTCTGGGAATGAAAAACAGTGCTCATCATCAACTGTGTCCCCATAGCTTACTGAAAAATCTCTCAAAAGTGAGTCATAAATCTGGGATTTCAATCCGATACTATAGATACGGGTATCCCATGTAACTGAAAAATCTCCTATATGTACAACTTGTAGAATTCCACCAGTGTCAAGGTCATCCGTACCGCCAAAAAATGTGCCGACTTAGTAAGCCGGTCCACTACCACCCATACCGCGTCATGTCCCCGCGATGTCTGTGGCAAGTGGGTCACAAAAATTTATTGTGACATGCTCTCACTTTCACTCAGCTACCTCCAAGGGTTGGAGCAAACCTACAGGTCTCTGGTGTTCAGCTTTAACCTGCAGACACGTGAGACATCGACTGACAAAGTCGCCAACCTGCCTCTTTATTCCACTCTAGTAATACTGGCGACGAAGATCATTATACATCTTCGTACCCTTGGATGAACCACAAAAATGGGAGCAATGAAACTCCCTAAGGATCTCCTCTCTCAAATTCACCAACTGAGGAACCACAATCCTTCCTAGATACCGAAGACTACCATCCGAGTGAATGGCCCAGCCCTCGTCACCTGTACCTGCCTGTACACGATCCTGGATGGACAATAGCTTCGTGTCCTGACTCTAGGACTCAATTACCCTGTTTAGTAGAGAAGGCGTAACCACTAAACTCACCAAAGTACCCTGAGCCTGACACACATACCGTAGCCCGAACTGTCACACAGTCTCGAGCATCTGCCACTCTCGAGAAGCCACAATAGTCAGGACTCCCCATGACTTTCGGTTGAGTGCGTAAGCCACCACATTTGCCTTACCAGGTTGGTAATGCAAAGTGAAGTCATAGTCCTCCAGAAACTCCATCCACCTGTATTGCCTCATGTTGAGGTCCCGCTGTATAAAGATGTACTTTAGACTTTTGTGGTTCAAAAATACCTCGAACTGCTCACCGTATAGGTGGTGGCGTCAAGCCTTTAAGGCAAAGACAATGACCGCCAACTCTATGTCGTGCGTGGGATAATTTTGCTCGTGATTCTTTAACTGCTGAGAACCATAAGCCACGACCCTCCTAGACTGCATCAACACACATCCAAGTCCGTCCTTAGAGGCATCACAATACATTGTGTACATCTGTCCCCTCTCTGAAACTATCAGAATAGGAGATGAAGTAAGCCTCCTCTTCAACTCCTGGAATGCCTTCTCACAAGAATCATTCCACTCAAACTTGACCTCCTTTCGGGTCAACTTCGTCATAGGTGCAGCTAATCGAGAGAAGTCCTTAATGAACTACCTATAGTACTCTACCAATTCCAAAAAACTGCGTATCTCAAAAACTAACTTCGGCTTCTCCCAATTCATGACTACCTCGACCTTCTCTAGGTTTACGGATACACACGAAACCGACACTACATGTTCCAAAAATTTCACCTCAGTTAGCCAAAATTCACACTTGCTGAACTTGGCGTACAATTAATGGTCTCTCAAGGTTTGAAGAACAATCCTCAAGTGACCCTCATGCTCTTTCTCAGTCTTGGAGTAGATCAAGATGTCATCCACAAAGACTACAACAAACTGATCTAAATAGGGTTGGAATACCCTATGCATGAGATCCATGAATGCCGCTGGAGCGTTCGTTAATCCAAAACGCATAACTGTGAACTCGAAATTTATTCTCTATCCCCTCTCTAAATCACCTCCAATCATCAAAAACAAAACTTTATATATTTTTAGGTGCTAATCATCTTATCTTCTAATCATCTTATCTTGGTTGCTTTTGAAGAATAAATCACAAGAGTTATGCCATTGGAAGTCTTAACTTTAATATTTCAAGTTTGCAAATTAAATGTGTTAGAAGAGGCTTCTTATGGCTTTTCCTAAGTTGCTTGTGATGATTGGAGGTGAACTGATGGCTTGTAGTGAGCTTTAGAGTGAAGAAATCAGGAAATCAAAAATAGGAAAACAATACAGTAGAAACCCTACCGGTAGACCCTACCAGTAGAGTCTGTCGTTCTGCTCCTCCTTCTGCTGCTTAGACTTCCTGCTTTGAGGGTCCCACCAGCACTTCTCCCCCACTTTTCTGACACGTCCACAACACTGTACACCTTCCCTTGGACTTTTGGAGGCTTGGCATTAATGAAGCATGGGAGTGAAGTGGGCTGCACATGGGGTTACAGGCTATCTTGTCAATAGCCATCACTCAGCCTCTATGGATGGGAAGACCTGCCCTTACACCTTGGGGACCATCATGCACGAAAATAAAACACACACACTCCAATATATTCAGTAATTTTTACACAAGAGAGATGGGGGTTGGCTACCTAAGCTTAGGAGTAGATATAGAGAGAGAGTTCCAAGATTGAAGATAATGAATATTAAATTTTATTTTTGCATTTTCTTCTCCCATTTCACTTGCTATTGTTGTAGTAAGCTTTCATACTCTGGTAATCTTCATTTTATTACCTTAATTTCATTTACTTTAAGTCTATTTCAAGTTTAGTTGTGTAACTTAGATTCACCATTTATGCTTTCAAGTTCTTCATTTCTTAGTTTAAAATGAGTATTGTTGATTTCTCTTCTTAGTTTAAGACTTCTTACATTTAGTTAAATTTTAATCTCAATTTCATCCTTGTCTCTTTACATTATGAATGTCTTGCTTTTAATATGAGTAGTTAGGATTTAAGTTGGTTAATCTAAGGGAAGACCTCCTCTTGGGGATTCCATTTCAACTCTTCTTCATTCCTCCCTTTTGAGTCAAATGGTTTGGTTTGACGGGGTTGAAAGTGGATGAGTTGGTGAGCCTTTGATATCCCGTAGGCCTAGTCACTGGTTATGCTTAGATACTCACCACTCTCGTCCCTAGCTTCCCCCGAATCAATCGTTCATTCATGCTCAATCAGAGGAAGGCTTTGAGTTGATTTGGTATTCCCATTAGAATGAATCCTTTAGATTAGCCAACACTTGTTTTCTTGCATTTTCATTTACAAACCAAACACAAAACTCAAATACAAGATTTTACATTTTCTTTACCTTTTTGTAAAATCACTTTCACAAAACTCCCTTTCCTTCCTTGAGGAGACAACCTTGGAATACTCTTCCAAGTAAAACACCGACCACAATAGACTCCTTGCGATTGGGGAGCACTTTTGTGCACATTCCACTTTTCATTTCACACATATTTTGTTAATCCATTTTTCACCATTCACATTCGTTGTTGCCTTATCTCTTGTATCATCCCAAGGGAGAGTGACACTCCCTTCACACATAAGCCATACACATTTGAGGGTGGTGTTGAGAGGTAGGGAACGACACTATTTTCAACCAATTATTTTGGCGCCGTTGCCGGGGAAGGTTAAGCATCGAGTCGAGGGTGATTTTGGACGACATGGTAAGTCTCGTGATTTTCATCACGGGCCAAGGTATGTCGTTTCATTTGTAAATATTTTGTTTTACTTTGTGTTTTTTTTTATGTCTTATAATTTTTATGAAAATGTATCAAATGCCTCTTATTATGAAAATGTGTGTGAGATTTGCAATGAGTATGGGTATGTTACTAGTGAGTGCCCAAGAATGGCCACTTATTTTGAAAACGTTTGCAAGATTTGTAGTAAATATGGACACATCACTAGTGAGTGCCCTATAAATACCCCTTATTTTGGAAACGTTTGTAAAATTTGTGGTGAGAATGGACACCTCATTAGTGAATGCCCATTAAATTATTCGGTTCAACCCTTTGAATGCGACGGTTCAAATTCAAATTTGGCCTCCGAAAATTTTTACCCTAACCATTATCTTACACCGAGTCATCCGAGTCATGGTTGGGAGAATGAACCGCATAATTTTCCATCCAATCTCACACCACCAAATGAATTCTCCCACTATCCAACATATGAGGACTTAACCGAACAAGCATTGAAAAATACTTTTTATGAGTTTATGCAATACCAAATGGAATTCAATGCCCAAGTGCCCAACAAATTTTTGAAATTGGAGATCAACTTAATACATTGATCAATGCTATAATTATGCATGATGAACAACATTTTGAGCATAGTCAATGTATTGAGTGTGATCCCCTAATAAAATGTATATGGATGTTGAATCTCCCACCACTCTTGATTGTGAAAATTTTACTAAAGTTATCATCCCACATGAGGCTAATGTGCCCAAGGTCATTTTGCCATCATTGAGTGGTGTTGAGATTCACGTTTCTCAACTTGGGGAGGGCATTGAAATGGAGTCAAGTATTTTTAATGAGAAATTGTATTTTCCATTTGTTGCGTTGCATAAACTCACATACATCTTGGTTTGGTTGAGACATTTTAATAA
>JAHQCQ010025147.1:0-11550 GCA_023539305.1 Ilex asprella | reverse complement strand
GTTATAGTGAGAGGTTCCTTGTAAGGATGCTCACCCCTTCCCAAGAGGTTCCCGATAAGGATGCTTGGGAAACAATGTAATGATTGGTGAGAGGTTACATGTAAGGATGCTCACCCCATTCTCAAGAGGTTCCCGGTAAGGATGCTTGAGAATCCAAGGTGACCTAAAAGGAGGTGGAGGTTACCACAAAGTATGCCACCTACCTAAAGAATTATTGGGAATTGTTACAACCCTTAATGAATATTATGGGAGCGTGATTGCTCGTTTATTCATTTAAGTAATGTTTTGAAAATAAACTTGAGATCCTGTTTAAATGTCCCTGCTTTATTCCAAAATTTTGCATTTATGTTACGTTAAAAATTAGACCGACCATTTTACATGTTTTTTTCTAAATCTTGTATGGGTTTGGGAGAATTTTTCTACAGAGCTTCGTGCTCACCCCCTACTGTTGAACCTTTTTCAGATGTTGGGCCAGAGGATGTACCCGATGCTAACGAGCCGTACCTTGGGGAGGCTTCACTAGAGGGATACTTGGATCCCGAGTGGGACATCTAGAGATGTCGTTTGTTCTTTTTGTTCTAGACTAGAATACTACTATGAAAACCCTGTATAGTCTAGATTTCTTTTGTCATTTCCGCTATGCTATAATAGTACATTTTCATTGGAAATGTAAAGGCCAATGATTGGCATATTCTTTTGAGGATATTGATGTACATGTTATGAATTATTGTATGAAGACTTATTTATTAATGGTTTATCTTAGTGCTCTCATGGTATGAATGGTTATTGAATGTAATGCCGTCCAGGGTATATTTTGGGGTGTTACAATATAGGGGTATAAATGTCATTTGTATACTAAACCCTCAAACCCATATATGAAACCCACCCCCCTTGGGTTTCATGAAACCCATGAATGAGGGTTTCATGACCGGGCCGGGTTTGAAAGCTTGTCCCTCCTTTACACATACCAAACATGGGTTAAGGGGGGTTTACTCCCTAACCCATGTTCCCAAACCCCCCTAAACCCCCATACCAAACACACCCTAGGAGAAGAAGAAAGGAAGAAAAGAAGTCACTAGAGCTTGGGTTTGGCTAGGAACTTTGGATTCAAGGTAGGGATTTTCTCTCATTCACTTACATTGAGGCTAGGGTATATATATGTGTGTGTGTGTGTGTGTGTGTTTTGGCTATCAATGGTATATATATATGCTATGGAATCATCCTCTCTTAGTTTTTTTTTTTTGCAAAGATTACATGTTTTGAACAAAGTTAGGGTTTAATACCCATGAAATCTCTTTTCTAGTTTTAAAACCCTAAGTTTTGGAGAGTGTTGTATTTCCTTCTTAAATGCTTTCTTTATTATGAATTTCAAAACCATAGTTTTTTGTGTTGGGTAGAAAAATTATAATATTATGATCTCATGTATTTTTTTTAGTCGGTTATGGAATTGCGGCATGATATATTTTGGGATTTTGGATAGATGCTTGTAAATTGAGATAAATGTTGGAATTGTATGCTTGGTTGGGTGGTTTGCGATGCACATGAGTGAGAGGTTCCTTGTAAGGATGCCCACCCTTTCCCAAGAGGTTCCTAGTAAGGATGCTTGTGACTCAAAGGTGACCAAAAAAGGGGTGGAGGTTACCACAAAGTATGTCACCTACCGAAAGAATTGTTGGGAATTGTTTATGGCCATTAATGATTATTATTTGTATGTGGTGCCCGTTTTTTCATTTAAGTAATGTTTTTAAATAAACTTGAGGTCTTTTGTTTTTAAATGCCACTGTTTTATTTTAAATTATGTATCTATGTTATGTCAAAATGAGACCGACCATTTTAAATGCTTATCTAAACCTTGTATGGGTTTGGGAGAATTTTTCTACTGAGCTTTGTGCTCACCCCTTACCGCTAACATTTTTTAGATTATCCGCTTGAGGAGGACGTAACGGTAGAGGAGCCCGCTATTTGGGAGACTCCACTTGACGGGAGTGTGGATTCCGAGGTGGACGCATAAAGTGACCTCTTTTCCTTTTGTACTAGACTAGGACATTCTTTTGGAACATTGTGTAGTCTAGCTTCTTTTGTTTATTCCACTGCGCTTCTTTAATTAATTTTTGAGATGTAATAGCCATGAATTGGGCTTATTCTTTTAGATAATGTTGTAAATATTCGTGAATGACAAATGAAGTCTTGTTTCTTATGGAATTGTAATAGTCCTCTCAGGATATTAATGGTTTTAGAATGTAATGTCATCCAAGGTGTGTTTTGGGGCGTTACATATCCACTTGATATATGTTTGGGATTATGGTGAACTGTTCAATCATGAATGAATAAAAAAGAAGGATGATAAAAAGGAAAGAGAAAAAATAAAAAAAATTGTATTGAAGTGTGAAAGAACTTGAAGGTAAAAGCAAAAGGAGTGTGAAGAAACGATGAAGGATAAGAATTTTTGTGTTGTATCAAAAAAAGAGTAGAAGTGTTAAATATGGAAATTGTCTATGGGATAACTAATTTTGAATCCTTAATTTCCTTCATTTCTTAAACCTTCACCCAAGGCCCCGTTACCACCAGATAAAGCCCTATTTGATTTTAGAAGGTATGGTTGAGTGTGTATGCTTTAATGTCTAAGAGATATACCAATTGCATTGCTTTTATGTCTTTTAACACTCTTTCATGATATTATATCAAGGTTGTTTCATTTGACTTGTGATCTTTATTTTTGATACATATTTGAGTTAAATTGCTTTGACTGCATATATTCGATCCTCAAATATACGTATAAGTGAAATAGTCAATATAGTCAAAGAATTATTTTTTGAGTGTAAAAACATTGGTCAGATTGGCATCGAAACTAGCCTTAGATAGCTAATAGAAATATAAATTTTGTTTGATAAATCCCTTGAGTTACATGATCATATTCATACACACACAAATTTTGAATGCTAACATGATTTTGAATATTCTTGCATAGCCTTTAAGCGTGTAGTGGAGCTGTGTGTGAATTAACATGAGTAGATATGGTGTGTCTCAAGTTTCATGGTGATTAGAAAATAATAAATTAAATTTTAGAAAGATGAATTGAAGTTTATAGGTATCTTTTCTGAAAACCTTCCTGAGACCACACTCGTCCACTAGGGGTAACCTAGGGGTTGAATGAATGTTGCTTAGACTAAATGCAATCGTGTTACCTACGAAAGTGGTTTTATGATTTAAATTTTTATTTAATTTTTGCAATTATTATATAGTTAATTTTTGCATTTATTCAATGCAATCGTGTTACCTACCAAAGTGGTTCTGTGATTTAATTTTTGCATTTATTTAATGCAATCGTGTTACCTACGAAAGTGGTTCTGTGGTTTTGTGATTTATATAAATTGTATTGCATATACTTTAGAATTGTTGGCACCTATGGAATGTGATTAAAGACTTCATTGGTTATATTTTTGAGTTTAAAGATTTAAATTTTTGGGTTAATTGCACTAGAGATCCTTTAAGTATAGAGTTTGTCTCATTTTGGTCCCTAATATTTCAATTGCATTATTATGGTCCCTGAAGTATTGAATATGATTTTATATGGTCCTTCAAGTAGACAACGTTCAGATTGATAACGATTTATTATCATAAAGTTGTCAAGTAATATCTAAATATGGACAAAAAATAATTTTGGTAGCTTTGAGACAAAATTTGGATAGCTCTTAACAAAAAATGTGTAATATGGGTAGTTTTTGACCAAAATTTTGTTAGGTAATTATCAAAACTATGTAATTTTGGTAGTTATTTAACCAAAATTTGAGCAAAAATTTGGTCAAAAATTATCCAAATTTTTTTTTTTATATTTAAGTATAACGTGACAAATTTATGATAAAAAAATTGTTAGCAATCCAGACACTTTATGCTTGAGGGACTATGTACAAACATATTCAATACTTCAAGGACCAAAATGTTACAATAGAAATATTGGGAACCAAAATGAGACGAGCTCATACTTTGGGGACTTCCGGTGCAATTAACCCTAGATTTTTTAGTTAGTTTTGATTTAACTCTAAGTAAAAATTAAAAATTAAATTTTTTTTGAAATTTTATTCTTCCTACTGGTAGGTTGAAAACCTGCTTCCTTCCAGTAGAACTTTGTTTGGTCCGAAAAAAATAAATGGGAAAATCAATTGGTTAAATCATTTCATTCCTCCAAAATAAAAAGACCTACTCCCCCAAACCCTCTCCATAGGTTCCAAAAAACCCTAGGCATCTTCTTCTATTCCTCTAATCCATCAGATACTCCATTGGTCCTTGATTACAAGTAGTGGTTTTCGGAAATTGCAATGAATAAGGTTTTGAATCCAAGTTCTCCAAGCGATGTCTCTTGATTCTCAATGCTCTTTGGAAATGGCAATGAATAAGGTTTTGAATCCAAATCTCCAAGCGATGTCTCTTGGTTCTCGTTGCTCTTTGTCTTGATTTTCTTCACTTTTATGATGTCTATGGTAGTTGTGGGTATGGCTAGGATAATGGGTAACCAAGAGAAAGCCCAACCCCAAGCCAAGGCTTCGACACAAGCTAAGGGAAAAGGAAAAAGGAAGGTGGTGGATTCTAAGAGTGAGGATGAGCCTGAGCAATCACCTGTACCTCAGGAGACTACTAAGAAAAGAGGGGTGATGTGTGAGCATATGGTGGATGCAAATAGTTTGAGAAAAAAAGCACTAGTTCAAGCCATCATTGATAATGGACTTGAGTTCTTCTTTATGCTAGTTGATGTGTAAGTTTTATCTATTTTCCATGATTGTTTTACAACATTGACTATCGTGGATGCGGATTTGATGATTTTGAGGACTACAGCCCATGGGAAAGTGATAGAGGTCACTTCGACAAAGATAACTAAATATTTGAGCTATAAGAGGCCTAAGCCCTCTGAGATAGACTACCCGCATGTGGAGTTTGCAGCTAAAGACCCTTATGAGTATGTTAAGGAGATGATGTACAACAGGCTGGAGTAGTCTAAAGGCATATTTATCCACGATCATCTAGATGTCGAGTACAAGTTGTTGAATAAAATTCTTCATTACAATGTCTATCCTAAGGGGTCTGAGAAGAAGTCAAGGATGCTAAAGATTGTTCTTTGGTCTTGGTTTATGACAGGGTTAAGGATCGACATAGCCCTGATGATTTGGGGTGTGTTGAGAAACTATTCCACGAGTAGGAGACTGAAGGGGAACATGCTCTTTGGTAGTATGATTACCAAGTTCTATTTAGGAGCTGGGGTGAAGAAGTTGGCATCTAAAAATCTTTGACCTCCTAAGCTAGGATACCAAAAATTACCATTAACTAAGATAATTAGTCCCACCATCACCACACAGTTCCATTCTCATCACTGTAGCCCCATCTCTACCATCACATAGCCATTCACCACCACCCCTATAGTCCACCAACCCTGACCTCCCCCAATTGTCCTAATCATCTCTCTCTATTTTATAACAACTCCTTTATGTGGAATTTGGTTGATTTAAGAGTGGTAGTGGCTGATTCAAGAGTGGAAAATTAGCCATTCAAGTGGGTTTTACTATAACATTCAGGAAAATTAAAATTTATGAAAAATGGTAAAACGGTAATTAGCTATTATGGCATGTAAAACCCGGAAAAATTTGAAATTTTTATGAAAAATGATAAAATGGTAATTTTTCAATACAGTGTGGGTTGAAAACCCATATTTCACCGTTGGATTTGTCTCGCGAAATATAGTTATCCTATCAAATTTTGTCGAATTCTGAGATAGTCAAATTTTCTCATGTTTTACGAGGCAATCAGGCCTCGAGTGACCCAAAAATGAATTTTTTAATAAAATTTTGAAAGTTAAAAAATAATTTAAAGCAAGTTGAAATAAAAATATTTGAACTTGAACCAGAGCAAAATTTAATTATTTTGGGGTGAAAACAGACCCGAGAATAGGGGACGTGTGGCACATTATGGGCCAAGCACATAAGAGTATAAATAGGGGAAGAAAATTTGATTCCTCCCCATTGTTCAGTTGGGTCTTCACGTTGGAAGAGAAGAGAGGGAAAGGAGAGAAAATAGACTTTAAGACTTCTCTCTACGATCTATGCCTCTCTATCGCTCGAATCAACTTAGCCAAGAATTAAAGTCGAGCTCGTCGTCGAGGGATACGCAACTATACCAAAAAGGAGGAATTTCACCAGAGATCAAAAAATGAGATTTTGGGAGAAAGCTTGGATAAGAGCTTGGGTTGGGTTCTTGGAGCCTTCTACGGTTGTATTACGCTTCAAGAGGTAGGATTTCACCCTACTTAGGTTTTCACTCAACCTAGGATTGTGATATGGAATGGGTAGGTTGTTAGAGACTTTAACACTATCCTATTGTTGTGAAATTGATGAAATGGGTATTAGCAATGGGTAGAATAAATTCTATCTTAAATTAGGTATTAGAAATTGTTTAATGTAAATTCTTGAGAAATGTGAAATTTTGGGCATGTTATGTGTTTAATGTGTGGTGCCTTGAAAGTGTTTGATAAAATTCCTTGAATGATAAAGTTGTTTTGATGAAATTGAAATAACATGTTTGAGTGATGCGGTAAATAGAAATCATATGCTTATGATGTGATTTACAATGGGAAATATAAATGTTGATATGTGCTTGTGATATATTGGCATCGTGATGATTTATCGAGATTATATGCTTAGGATGTAATTAGGCATGGTATGTGTTGAAATGTGGTAGAAATAATTCATATGGCATTCAATACATATGAACATGATATTAATGTTGCAATTGCTCTTTACATTGCATACGTACGGAGGCATCACATTCATAGGCATGAGCGTGAGTGTGTGTGCATGTTGTTGGGTCAAACACTATCCTTGGTGGTCGACAAATGGACTCTGTATAGTTGGACCAAGATTTAATAATGTCGCAGGAGTTGCATGAAAAACTTGTGTTGGGTATAGCAAGAAGGGCTAGATACTCCCTTGGGTGTAAAACCCGGTAACTAGTTTATACACTTCCGTCAATGCAAGTCCAAAAAAGTGTATTGGTGTGCAGAATCGGAGGTGCAAAACCAAAACTCTACTACATGTAAATAAATAGGGGGAAATATCTGATTTTCTTCAGATTTCTTCAACTGAAAACCAGTAAAAAAAACGTGGGAGAGTAGGTGTAATGCCCCAAAATCCACCTTGGAAGGCATTACTATCTATAACCATTCATACCATGAGAGCACTAAATACATCTATTAATAAAAGAGACGTCATTCATCATTCAAAAAATATTTACAACATTATCTAAAAGAGTATGCACAATTATGGCATTTACATCCCAAAAATTTCACTATTTTAATACAGCGGAAAATAAAAAAAAAAAAACTAGACTTCACAATATCTCCAAAATAAATTTTCGAGTCTAGAACAAAAGATAATATCACTCTAAGCATCCGTCTCGGAATCCCCATGCCCATTTATAGGAGTCTCCTAATGTGTCGGTTCCTCTACTCCAAGCTCCTTTCCTAGACCATAATCTAAAAAACGTTTGTATGTAGGGGGTGAGCACGAAGCTCTGTAGGAAAATCCTTCCAAACCCGAATAAGGTTTAGAAAACATATAAAACTGTCGGTCTCATTTTTAAACATATCATATATAACTTTTTGAGGGAAAACAGTGACAGTATAAACGTATCTCAAGTTTAAGTAACAACAATAATTTAATGAATAAATGAACACAATATGCAATTAATACTCCATTCCACCATAAACCGTTTCTCACAAGTTCTTGCGAAATCTCATACTTCCCAAAACTCTTGTAGAAACTGTTTTTGGTAGAAAGAACGTTACATAACTATATTCGTATCTCAGGTATGAAGCAAGATCCCACATGGTCACCATCGAAAATATCATGTCCGACGCAAGCACATACATAATGCAACCCCGTGAGCGATAGTGGTTTAGTCTTACCAAAGCACTAACCCCACTACGAGTGGTAGGAAAAGTTATACCCCGCACCGAGTAAGAAGGCGTCTACCCACTCCATGATAACCGATCAATAGTAGCTAATTAATACTCAAATATAGCATATTCTTATGCCATGTTTTGGACTAATTGTGCTTTAATGGAGTTTAAGTGATGTTGTTTCAGGTCTTAAAGTGAACAAGGGTTCAAAGTCACCAAAAAGAACCTTTGCAGGCAATCACAGCATTTTAAGGAACAAATTGTAGAAACTTGGAATAAGGAAGCAACGTTCGAACGTTAAATACCATTCGAACAATCATGATGAACCAGGCCAGATATTATAATCTGTATTGCAGGCAAGACCCAAGGCCCTAGAGATTCAAGTACTACGTTCGAACGGTTATAAACGTTCGAACGTCTACTGGAGCAAGGACAAGATCAGACTGACTGAAGACATGGCGTGTTACAGACTTGCAAACTTACAGTCAGAAGGCCCAGGAACTTAAGTGCCATGTTCAAACGGCAACCAACGTTCGAACGCCCGTGAAATTATTGAAAAGTTCAGTCAAGATTCTGCAAGGACCTGGAGAGAGATTTGCACAAAGACTAGGAGGAAGATTTTTTTAGAAAACCACGTGTAGTCTGACATAACTGGCAGGCACTGATTTCATCTGACGTTTGAATCGTAGAGAGCAAAGACAGAGAAACCGTTCAAACGCCAGTTACCGTTTGAACGGTATTGACAGACTGCTTGCAGAGTGGTTGGCTTTTCACTTTGACTTTGACGTCCAGCTCTATTCTTTTACCCCCTCCTCTGCCTTCTCCTTGCCTATATATACCCTTAGTTTGTAGAGCAAAGAAGGGGGACTTGGCATACAACACTTAGTAGCCAACACTTCTCATTTGTAGTTCTTCTAATTGTCTTAGTATTATTTCTTTGTTAGAGAATGGGGAAGTTCAAGTTTCCATTCCTTTTCTTTCCGTTAATGCTTACATTTACATTTGCTTAAGAGTTGTAATTTCTTTATATACATTTATGTTCTTGATTTACATTTAGTCTTTACATTTATGTCTTTATTTACTTCTAGTCTTTACATTTATGCTTGTACATACATGCTTTTAATTATGTCTTGCACTTTCATTATTTGAGCTCCCTTCTTGCTTAGAGGAGTGAAACTCTTCCACTTTTCTAAAGCTTTATCAAAGCCGTGAAGGGTGGAACGTGATTCACTCATTCTTTGTTGAAGATTAGCTCCTCGTTACCTGTACTTTTGTTTTGTGGAGTCCTCTACTTAGAGGGATGAGTGATTGACATCAATTAGTTGTAAATTAGAAGTATTTAAAAAGTCAAATTAGTAGAATTATCGCACTAAAAAGTAGTAAGTAAAGTAAATTAGGGTTAGTACGGGAATTATTAGTTTTAACAATTTTTATCTAAATTTGCAGGATAAATGCAAAAATAACCAAAGATGAAGGGTGCAATATCAGGAAGATGAAAAGAAAGCAGGTCAAAGTATAATATTCCAACAAGAGGAGTCAACACGCTGTAAGTGGGAAAATCCAGCAAGGTCTCACCGTCCAGACGGTGGCAGTGCCGTCCGGACGGCCATCCAAGTGGGCTCATGCAAATCTCTTCCACTTCATGCTCTCCAGACGCCTATAAAAAGGGACCTTCAGCAGCACTTTGGGGGAGGCCGGAAAATAGAGAGCTTCTGAGAGAAATCCTACAAGAGAAAAAGGGAAAGAAAGGAAGAAAGAAAAAGAAAGAAGAAAGTGCAAACACGATCCGGTCTGTGATACACTTTCAGTTCCAATACTATACTTGTACATTTTTGTTGTAGCTTTCCATTTGGATAATTGAAGTGCTGCCATTTTTTTGTCTTAATTGATAATAAGAGTGGTTGTATTTGTAACACCCCGTATTTTCTTTTATATATTTGTATAGATATATATAGTAAAATATTATTGTGAATATGTGGATATGTATAATGAGGTAAGGATAAACCATATAGATTTTAATAATAGGATAAATACTAGAGACGCATATTGATTGAAAAGTTTGAGTTTCAAAGATGTTGAAACATGAAAATGGGGATTAGATGAATTTCTAAATACTTTTAGGTCAAAATAAGGTGTCCATTGAATCCGGAAGGTCGAAACACCTTGGGAAAGGTAATATGAGATGTATTAGAGGTTAGAAAGCATTCCCGAGTTAAAATCCACTTTAGAGTGAATTTGGGTAAAAATTATCTTAGACACCTTCTAGTATTTTGCCCATAACTTTTTATCTTATATCCAATTGATCTGAAATTTTGACAGTAGATAGTAGACATCAAGGGCTACAAAAGTGTCTCTAATGAAAATTTTCCAATTCGACCTCTAAATGGGTCAAAACTGCACTGGAAGTCGAGGCAGCCAAATGGTACTGGTACACGGTACCGGTACCAAACGGTACCGGTACCAAACGGTACCGGTACCAAATGGTACCGGTACCCCGAAACCAGTAGCTAAATGGTACCGGTACCCAGTACCGGTACCACTTCTCTGAAGCCTTCCGAACAGTTAAAAAGTCGGGATTTTGGGTTTTAAAACCCCATTCCAAGCCCTATTTGCCTCATTCTTCATCTCATTCTCACCACAAACATCCTAGAGCCCTAGGAGGAGATAAAGAAAGGGAAAAACCCCAAGATCAAGATAGCTTCACACCTTATAGAAATCAAAACCAAAAATTCTCAAGAACTCCAGTCCTCTCCTCTTTTCTTCTACATTTTTACAACACCTTTACCCACACCTCTTAGAACCCTAAGAGAAGATAAGTAGGAGAAGGAGAAGGGAGGAAGAAGATCTTTGGAGCTTGGGTTAGCTTAAATCTCTTGGATTCAAGGTAGGGGGTTTTCTCTCATTCACTTACATTGAGACTAGGGCTTATATATATGTAATCTTTTCACTTTTAATTATACATGTATGTTATATAATCATTGTTTCTCAACATCTTGTGACTACTACCATGATTTAAACAAAATTATTGTTGATCAAACCTTGAACCCCTTTTCTTGCTTAAAAACCCTAGATTTCAAGATAGATGAACTTTTCTCTAAATTGTTCTTAATTGTTGATTTTCAATACTTAGTGTTTGATATTACATAACTAAATGATGCTATAATGATCTCTTGTGCATTTTCTTTAATTATCCTATAGTATGTTACATGAGAAAATGTGGAATTTGGTAATTCCTTGAAATTGTTATGAATTGAGCATATTCTCGGTTTCCTTATTGTATGGGTGTTGCGATGGACTTGAATTACCTTCGAGAGATGCCGTAGAGTGTTAGAGGTTAGTCTACCCCAATGGGGGGTGAGATGGTTGCCTAACATTTGTAGTGGGTTGTCATTTGGTAATGCAACCACTATCGTTCACTGGAGTTCGAACAAGGGATAGTATACTTTTCCTAGGAAGGGACTCGTCACTGCCATTGGGATGGTAGACGCCTCTTTCTAAAGAGCTTGTGACTGGGATTGTAATTGGTAGACTAGGTATAATCGTAGGGTAGATTCATGGGAAGCAAACATCATACATGGTACGAGGATGAACCGAAAATACTTGGAAGT
>JAHQCQ010025146.1:0-11553 GCA_023539305.1 Ilex asprella | reverse complement strand
AAAAATCAATTAAATTTTTATTTTTTAAATCTTTTATTTGAGTGAAATAGTTTATTTGCGACATTTTTTGAATACGTCGCTAAAAATCAATTTAATTGGTATTTTTTTAATCTTTTATTTCACTATAAAAAAATTACCAAAATTAAAATTTACGACAAAATTATAAAAAACCTCGCTAATTAAACTTTCACTATTGATGGTAAAATTTTGCAACAAATTTAAAATCGTCGCAAAAAAATACTTTTTGTTGTAGTGTAGTCTGTAGAATTAAAAATAAATAAAAAAGCTAAATTAACTTAAAAATTTGACTTGACGAATCACTATTGATGGTGAACAAAATAGACTAATGCAAGATTAACAGTTGAGTGAATGATGCAAGAAAATTAATGAGACAATTAATAAAGCAATCAATGACAAAAATATAAATATGGGGTCCATACAGATATAGAGTGGTTCGGTCAAGATGACCTACTTCACTCCCAAAAAACGGTAATGGTGGTCGAAGAACCTTTAATAATGAAGTAAGGTGAGATAAATAGATAACAAATGTTAGCTCTAAGAGAGGTATGATAGCTAAGAGAGAGAAAAAACTATGTGAGGAATGTGTAGAAAAGTGTCTCTCTCATATGGAGAGAGTTTACAATTTGTAGACATAGATCTTTAGTCGAGGCGGTGACGTGATAGGTAGGTTACTAACTTTTCGAGGAGAATAACTACAACTAAGGATATGTACAACTATAAATAGTCTTCATCTAGGAGAGTGAATATCCCGATGATTATTCCTTACGTGCGCTAATCTTCTTTAACTTCTTGAACTTTGGACTGGGCCGAATCCACGAGCTGGGTTTGGCCTGCCTTATAGCTAATTTGAGCCTACTGAATTAATTGGGCTTGACCCAGTAAAATTTGGGCTCATCATTTTCCCCCCAAGCCCTAGTAGTGATTGTGGGTTGAGAGCATGAGTGAGCTCCTTCCTTTGGGTAGAACAGATATCTTGTTCCATACGGTGACTTTTTAGCTTTCCGCTTCATTGCATTTTTTAAGCTTATTTCTCTATTTGGTAATGCCATTGTTGGAGAGAGGATAAAGAGAAGAATGGACGCTTCGACGCATGGAGATGGAGATGGTTTGGAGAGTGGCGCCATAGATATGAACCTGGGCAACCCCAGGGAAGACACAAGACTTGGTAGTGCCATGGGCAACACCATGGAAGACCCAGGAAAATTGATGATGTCTTTGGTTTATGAAAATTATCTCTTTCACATGTGATCCAGTGGTTGATGGATCAACGACGAAGGCTCTCTACGTCATTAGGATGGTGACTTCCCCTTCTCCTAGAATGGGTGAAATCTGAGGCCCCCAGTGCTTCCCAACTGAGGTCTGACTGTCCTGCTGTTTCTCAAAAAGCGGGGTTTGATCCCCCAGCACTTTACATAATTATCCTGTTTCTAGCAATGACCTGGTATCCTTATTGCAGGATGTGAATTTTGGCTAATGGAGAGGCTTTGGAGATTTGTGACACCATTGGATGTCAGCTTTCGGGATCTTGAGGGTTTCATCAATACCATGATAGAGGATTTTGATATGATACCCCGCTGTTAAGTGGAACCCTCTCTTTTGTATGTTTGGTCATGCTGACATTCTGGATTTCAAAATTTTATAGATGGCTGTGGCTTTTCGTACTTTTGAGGACACTCAAACTCGATGAGGTGTTGGGAGTTTTGGTGGAAGAGAGACCTGGGCACCAGGCTATAGAGGAGTAGTTGAGGTTGGCTTATGATAGAGCAACAACTTTTGATGCCGAGCTTCAGGAGAACGAGGCTGTTTGCGTGTAAGCACAAACTAAGTTAGGTCGAGCTTTCGAGAAACCAATGCTGCTTCAGAGCAAAGATCGGATTTGGCCAAGCTTTTGGTACCGGTGAGAGAGTTGCAAAGATGGAGGTTGAGGTTGATTGCGTGAGAGTAGAGGTAGAATGAGGCCAATATTTTGAGGACTCACGAGAGAGCCGCTAAGCTGGAGATCGAGGTTGTTTGCGTGAGAGTAGAGGCTGAATAAGACCAAGCTTTTGGCGACTCTCGTAAAAGTCGCTAAGTTAAAGACATAAGTTGTCTACATGATAGCAGAAGTAGAGTTAGGCTGAGCTTTTGGCGACTCTCGTGAGAGCCGCTAAGCTGGAGACATAGACTGTCTGTGTGAAAGTATAGGTAGAGTTAGGCCATGTTTTCTAGCAACTCTCGTGAGAGCCGCTAAGCTGTTTGAGACTTCCTGCGTGAGAGTAGAGGCATAGTTAGGCCAAGCTTTCTAGCGACTCTCGTGAGAACCGTTAACCTGGAGATATAAGCTACCTATATGAGAGTAGAGACAAAGTGATGCCAAGCTTTTGACAACTCTCGTGAGAATTGCTAAGGTGTAGACATAGACTGCGTACGTGAGAGCAGAGGCAGAGTTAGGCCAAGTTTTATGGCGACTATCGTGAGAGCCGCTAAGTTGGGGATTGAAGGTGCTTACATGAGAGCACCACTTGGTGTTGAGGCACGGGTGTTACTGGGCGGAGATACCGAGAGGTGCTGGACGTCACTAGGCACAGATGCCGAGGGGAGTTGAGCACCACTGGGCAAGAACGTCGAGGGGAACTGGTGTCGCTGGGCATGGACGTCAAGGGGATCTAGGCGCCTACGGGCATGGACTCTGAGGGGAGCTGGGCGTCGTTGGGCACGGACGTCGATGTGCGCTGGGCTTAGTGGCACCAAGGCAAGATCAAGGCTTGGTGATGGTTTGGGTCATCCATGGGCGAGGCCAGGCATTGAAAGGGATGACAACGATGCTGAGCTATTAGGCGATGCCATGTAAAGTGTCGGCACCAAGGGGTAGCAGTGGTGCCATTAATCACTTGGGCAATGCCGTGGAAGGAGGGAACGTTCTGAGTGGCTCTCATAGAATGGGTAGGGGTGACACCGTATGTCTTCGAACGGTCTGAGCAACCCCTTCGCAGGCAGAGGCAGCGCCGAGGCATGGCAACTCGAAGATGCAAGGGAGCTAAGTGGCGCGGACGCGTTAAACTAGCTGCTAGGGGGCACTAGCGGGGTACTGGGCGACACCAAGTCGCTAGGCTTCCTCGATATGGGTGATACTCTTAGTGGCGACGCCAAGAGGAGGGTGGGGACTTCAAGCAATGTCGTAAATAGGAGTGTTTGAAATTTCGATTAGCCGCAATTTTTTACCCTACTGAACAGCTAGCCAAAAAAATCGAGAAAAAATACGAAAGAGTTTTTGGTCTTCTAATTAAATCGGGTAGGAATGCAGAATAATCATTAATTTTCATATTTCTACCCTACTCTACCCGTATTAATTTATATATATATATACCCTGACCATATGATTTAAACTTAAAATAATTGTTATTGTATTTGAGCAATAATTATGATGAATTGACGTTTATGTTTTCTTGTTATAGGTTTTAGTGCTATTGGTTTATTGTGTTGTTAAATTGATACATGTTATTTGATTGAATTGTTCAAACGATCCAAAAAATTAATAACTACAAAAGTATTCACCCAATTTTCTACTCGACTTCCTAACTGTTTAATTTGGCCGAAAGTCGGGTAGGAATACCACACTTGATTGGGTGGGGTAGGTTAAGAAAAAATTCTTCTACAAAATATCAAGTAAGAAGACTAAAGGCCATATTTTCTACCTGTATGGTAGGGTGAACACCCATAGTCGTAAAGATGGCACTATGGGAGTGGGTGATGCCTCTTGCATCCTTGGTCCAGTTGGCGTCTACAAAACGAGCGGTGAGGCGCCGGATGGCGACGTTCCATGCAATAGAGTTATCGGCGACGAGGAGGTCATAGTCCAGGCACTAGGTGACGCCACAGAATTGATGGGTGATGCTAACGCGCTGGGAGGTGTCAGAACGGCCAGGGGGCAATAGTGGATTTGGCCTGGATGCGCTTGGCATTGGATTTTGGCTTGGGCGATACAGGTGAACACTCAAGTGACGCCCCCACGTCGTGCAACATAGGTGAGATTAGGTGGCGCCAAGAGAGACGGGGAAAGGGCGACGCCTTGCAGGCACAAGCGCTGGTTAGTGCTGGGACCTGGGGTGCTGGCTTGCACGGGCGCCTAGGATATGGGCGACGCCCTTGGAGCGGACTGGGTGACACCATGAAGTAGGTACACGCAGAGGCTCTAGCCCTAAAATGCTCGGCACTGGCACTAGCGCTGGGTGGAGTACTAGAACAGCATAAAGAGACAGTAAAACTTTGAACATGCATAACTTTGCGCTCGGTTATGATGTGACAAATCATCTTCTACTTTGTAGTTATGGGCATAGAGCCTTAGTAGAGACGGTGACGTGATGGATATGTTACTAGCTTTTCGGTGAGGATAACTACAACTAAATATATGTACAATTATAGATAGTCTTAATCTAAAAGAGTGGTTATCCCGATGATTGTTCCCCACGTGCGCTAATTTTCTTGAACTCCTTAAACTTTGGACTAGGTCAAATCCACAAGTTGGGCTTGGCCTGCCTACTTAATAGGGCGTAACGGCCGTTTCGTAATGGTAACGACGAGCTCCGATCCCGTTACACCCCGTTATAACGGGTAGAATAAATTTCACACCTGTAACAGCCGTTACGGCACTGTAACAGGATATAACGGGCGTTATGACGGCGTTACAGTCCGTTACGCTGCCGTAACGGCCTATTTTTATAGCTTGTACTACTCATCCATTGTTGTTTTATGACAAGAAGAGATGACCAGCTAAAAAAAACGGTGAGTGAAGTTTGTGGGTTGAGAAATGACAGGCTGTCATGGTTTGGCAGATTTTTGGAAAGGCAAAAATCAAGTGGAGCTTTATTGTTTCTACAACCTATATAATGAATGGTTGTTATTCATTATCAACAAATTTAGTCAATGAATAGATGACAAGTGTCATGTTCTTTTATAGTGTGAAGGAGTGAATTTAAACAAATTAAAAATTTGTAAGTGGTGTGGTCGTTCTTGTACAAATTTAACAACTAATAATTTTTATTTTCAATTGCAATTTTTTTTAATTTTATCCCAATGATCTAAATTTATTTTGACTACTTCCTAATTTGAATACAACTTTTAAATAAATAGATATTAATTTCTAAACTAATTTTCTTTCATTTGCTCTTAATTTGGATTAATTAAGGAATTTAGCATATCAAAAACATGAATATAATAAAAAATTATTATAAATTACAAAAAAAAACTGAATTTATTTTATTTTGATCCAAATATATAGAAATTTTTGATTTTTGCCGATAGTTGTGAATGAATTAACAAAATTCACGAATCCGGTTTTCTTTACTGTTACGTAACGGCCGTTACACCCCGTGTCCGTTATACCGTTATCGATACCGTTACATCACCCGTTACCGTTATTCAGAACCATGCTACTTAATTAATTGGGCCTAATCCAATAAAATCTAGGCTCATCAACTATCATTGTAGAAGTAGTGGATCTCAATAAATACTGAAATTTACAATTAAATTAAAACAAATATAACAATTATTTTATCAAGTCAAATTTTTAGTTTAATTTTTTAAATCTGTATAACATTACTCTAAAAAAATAAAATGATGAAGCAGCTAAATACTCTAAAATATTCGTAATTAAATTCCAACTTTAAAATCTTATCTATTGAAACTTCTTGCTTCAAAAATTCACTTGCTCATACTTTGACCGGTTTGATATAGCAAGAAATTGGAAAGACCACTCAAACATCCAATCAAGAAATGGTAAGAAAAGGTGGCTGCAAAATTGTAATCTTCAAACCCCGCGTAGACTTTTTCTATGCATATATACGTCAAATTTGACTAAAATAACATGTGTAAACACATGAATTGATTACTTTTAGCTCATATTACATGCCTAATCTGTATTTTCTCTTCATCAAATTTTGGCAAACCAGGCGTTAATTTCATGGCCCGACGAAAGAGACTCAGAGAACTCATAGGCATTCTCAAAGACAAAGCTTCACTGATCAAAGCAACACTATCAACCAAACGCACGGCCTGTTCAATTCACGTTGCCGTCCTCCATGCCACCACCCACTCCTCCACTGCCCCACCACCGGAGCACCGCATCTCCGCCGTTCTCTCTCATGGTCACAGCTCTCGGCCCACTGCATGTGCATGCATCGAAGCGATCATGGACCGTCTCCACAACACAAGCAATGCTTTTGTAGCCATGAAATGTCTCATAATCCTCCATAACATCATCACAAGAGGCTCCTTCATCCTCAAAGACCAGCTCTCCTTCTACCCCACCGCCGGCGGCCGAAACTTTCTTAATCTTTCGAGGTTTCGAGACAAAAATGATGTTGTGACGTGGGAATTTTCATGGTGGGTGAGATGGTATGCTAGTGTTTTGGAACGTAATCTAATGATTACTAGGGTTTTGGGTTCTTATTTTACGGGTTCTTCGTCTGTAAAAATTGATTTTGATAAAGTGAAAGACAGTTTATCTTTATTGTTGAACTCCGATTTGTTGAGAGAGCTAGACTCTTTGGTGGGTATGGTTGAAGAGATATGCAGAGCACCAGATTCTTTGAATTATCGACAGAATGCTTTGGTGTATTATGAGATCATGCGACTGGTGAATGAAGATTACCGTTCGACTCAGTACCAGATCATGATCAGACTCAGTGAGTTCGGTGACCGGATCGACGGTTTGAGCTCGAGTGAATCGGCCGAGTTGAATTGTTGCTTGAAAAGATTAGAGGATTCTAAAGAGAAATTGGTGGGTTTGTTTGCAAATAAGAAAAGGAACGATGCGTTTTGGGATTTGATAAAACACACAAAGATGCAGGGTCAGAAGCTGGAGGAGGAGAGAGAAAGAGGGAAGATGTTGTTGATGATGGCAAGGAAAGAAGGGATAAGCGAGTCAAATCCGTTTGGAGAACGAGTTATTGGGCCGAGTCAGTTTTACAGTTTGTTGCCAAATGGAAAAAATTGATTAGGCGAGGACCGAGTTCATCCAACTGTCCGAACGTCAATGTCGTGAATGACATTGAGCCAATCTTGTTTCTTCATCCTCCTTTTGCTAGGGTTGTTTTCGCTTTCATTGAGCTTCTTTGTTAGTGTATTTCCCCTTTATATATGTATATATTTCGATAAAAAAATGCTAAGCAACTCTTGTGAGAATTAAACCAAAAGAAATATTCCAATTAACATGCACTGGAATGGAAGCAAAGTTTAACTGCTTAACTTTATGAACTGGTTTTCAATAGATTTAGATGACCCCTGGAATGAAAGCAAAGTTTAACTGCTTAACTTTATGTAATTAACTTCCCCCCCAATGTTTGGTGATGCATTTTTTGAGTAACTTCTTAAGTAAAAAGTGAATTTCATCGTAAAAGAACAAACGTATTCTATCACTGTATAACAAAGTAATTTATATGAATCTTGATGTATAAATAATGCACTTACGTATATATATATATATACATCTGTATAATAACATACATGCTATTATACTTGAGAGAGTGATTTTCCCGTCTAGACAAACAAAAGCAAATGTATTAAAACTAAAACTACTTAAAAAAATTAATACTTAAATTTTTGTTGTCAAACAATACCCTCACTTTTTCAAAATAGGTGATATGACTTATCAACAAACGTGTTCCGAGCACTATTGATGATGTAAATATTGATGCAATTTTAATGGATCAAAACTAAATGGGGACCATAGGGTATAAAAAATAGCATATCCACAAGAAGGGGCAATTCATTTTTTGTATGGTTTCAAGCTCAATATTCGTTTGAGAATGGTCAAAGATGATACAAATGGGGGCAATGTTAGTATATGCACAGCAGTTGGTCATCTAGATTTTTAAGTCCAATCATTGTTATCGTTAGTCACACTATGTTCTATATTGCCTTACGCAATCCATTCTATCCACACAGGCGGCCAAGGTAAATAATATTTTTATTTACAAAAATTTGGATTTAATATAGTTAAACTATATTAAGAAAATTTATTTGACTCTAAGTGTATTTTTTGGGGGAAAAAAAACTAAAATGTTATTCATTACTCTTTTACTCTCTCCTTTCTCTATTACTCTTTCTTCCTTATTTTCTCTCTATGTCTCCCTTACTCTCTCTATCTATCCTCTACTCTCTCTCTCTCTATCTTCCCATTGATAATTTATTTTTTTTAATATGTAAATATTTGATTTAATGTTTGAGAGGGAGAGAATAGAGGAGAGATTGAGAGAGCAATTGAGAGAGCGACAGTGACACTGTTAGAAATAGGGTGAGAGAGAGAGAGAGAATGAAAAAAATAAGAATATGCATAATTTAAGGAAGGGTCATTTTAATTTTGTACCTAATCGCAAAATATTTTATTAAAATTGAACTTAATAGAATAAATAATTTATCCATACACTTTCTCTCAAATAAGTCTAAAAATATGTACCCACACCTAATAAACTCAATTAAATGTTAATCTGAATTCTTAAAATTTAGGGCCTAAAATGGATAATATCTAAAATAAAAAACAAAAATTAGGCTTTATATACTAATGGGTAAATATTTTGGGGCCCTCTAAAAGTTGGGTTTAACCAAGTAAAGAGTAATTTTGGACCTAACAAAATTAAATATTAATTTAAACTCTTAAAATTTGGATCATATCTAGGGGTGTCCATGGCCGGGCCAGACCAGGCCCACAAATTTTTTTTGGGAGTTGTCAGGCGGGCTGGGTCAGACTTCGGGTAGATGTAAGCTACCCACAACCCAATGCATACAATTTATTATAAATTTAGGTAAAAAAAAAATATGAAACGTGCCCAATGCATACAATTTATTATAAATTTAATAAAATTAAGTAGAGAAAAGATAATTTAATATCATTCCCAAAGTCTTGCTTTTAACTTTCTTGACATAAAAAAATAAAAACTTAAATGACAACAATACCAAAAGCTGAGGGGTGGGGCTATTCCCACTCCCCACAAATTTTCATTCTCACTCAATTTAATTTCTCATTGTCAAACTACTAAGAGTGTGTTTGTTAACCCAAATTTAAAATTTAAAATGAATGTATTTGACACTTATTAATTAACCTCGTTTGATAACTAAAATTTTAACTCTCTTAATATGTTAAATGCTCATTTAAAATATGCTACAATATTAAGTAGGAGATCCCTTACTTTATTCTAAAAGTTGAAAGCTAATAACAAAATCATCTTTAATAATATGACAATTATACCCTGAGATACTTTACAATCTTGTTAAAATTGTAATTAATGTTCTTTCCAAAATCCTTAATCTATCTATCCTATTTGTCAATCCTCTTCTTGTGTAAATTATAGTTTTGAATCAAAATTAGGGGATGAATTACATCTAATAGAATGAATATGTTCCAACTAGATTGACACATATTCACTTATCTATCATTTATATTACTCTACCCTTTAAAACATGTATGCTTAAAAAATGGAAAAAAAATACACTATTTATAATATCTAAATTTTTAAAACTTCAAATTCCAACATTGAGAGATTTATTTAAAATTTTTAAATTTAATGGTCTAAAAGTATTACATTTTTTCAAATGAACGGTGAGCGAGCTCTTGGGCCAGATTTTAATGGGTATTTTTGGGTGGCTATTAGGCCAAGCCTCGAGCCTGGTAATGAGTTTGAGGGCAAACCCAAACCTCTTTTTTAAGGATACTAGGCTCGAGCTCGGGCTCGGGCTTGGACGGACCAACTATCAGTTCTATTGAGTTTTGTGTCTATTATTTTTGGGCCGAATATCGAGACCCGTGGGTGTTAGAAAATATTGCAAGGAAGTTGTTTGATAGAAAGTCACAGAGAACTCTGAGTAAATGAAAATGTATTCCTTTTTGTTCATCTCACATTCCAGCTCATACAATAGTACATTTATACACAATAGAAATATTCTTGCATAACAAATTTTACAGAGTAAATCAATAGATGAATGACACGTGCTGTTTCTGGAAGATTCTTCGGTTGTGAGAATTCTACTCAGGTGTTGATGCAGATGCAGGTGCAGGTACATAGCTTCTAGATGAGCTGCTCTTTATATGATCTGGATCTGATGTGGCAGAGGGTGGATGAATTATGAGATCCCCCCGCAAGTGAAACTGGTTTGGAAGAATAGTGAGACTTGTCCTAAGAGTAGTAAGCCGAGGAATGGAGAGAGGCTTGGTGAGAATATCCACAAGCTGGTCTTTGCTGGACAGAAAAGATACCTGGAGTGTTGTGGCATGAATTCTGTCCTGCACAAAATGATAATCTATATCCATATGTTTCATTCTAGAATGCATCACAGGATTAACCGATAGGTATGTGGCACCTAAATTATCACAATACAAGGTAGGAGGCTGAGACAAAAATATACCAAGTTCAGATAGAATAGACTGAATCCAGAGAAGCTCACTGGTAGCATTAGCTAGAGCCTTGTATTTAGCCTCTGTGCTGGATCTAGCAATGGTTGGTTGTTTCTTGGAATTCCAAGAAATGAGCTTCTTACCGAGAAAGATACAAAAACCACCGATAGATTTCCGATCGTCGGGACAACTCGCCCAATCAACATTGGAAAATGCTGCTAATGTGAGTGACGAGGTAGCAGTAAGAGTGAGGCCATAGTCCATGGTTTGTTTGAGATAGCGGAGAATACGTGTCACTGCTTGCCAATGTGAAGTGCAGGGGGCATGCATATATTGGCAAACACAATTGACAAAGAAGGCAAGATCATGTCGAGTAAGTAGAAGATATTGCAAGCTCCCAACGACACTGCGATAGAGGAATGGATCCTTCATTGCTGTAGAGTCAAGTGCAGTCAATTTAAGAGATGGTGGCATCAGACTGCTCACTGGTTTACAAGTACTCATATTGGTATTTGTGAGCAAATCAAGAATATATTTTTTTTGAGAGAGATAGCGACCATTGGATGTCCTATGACATTGAAGGCCAAGAAAATAGTGAAGGTCACCTAAGTCTTTTAGAGGGAAGTCAGTGCGAAGGAGTTTAAGAATGTGTGTAATAAAGGACAGATGAGAACTAGTGAGAAGGACATCATCAACATATACTAACAAATACATTGTGATGGAATTATGTCTATACACAAACAAGGAAGTATCAAACTTGGACACGGTGAAACTGAATTCAAGAAGACGTGTAGTGAGACGGCAATACCTGGCTCGAGGAGCCTACTTAAGACCATACAGTGCACGATTGAGATTTACAAACATATGTGGAGAATTGAGGATGTACAAACCCAGGAGGCTGGGTCATATAAACACACTATAACAAAAAAAAAAATTGTGACATTTTTTTTGCAACGATTTTAAATTTGTCGCCAAAAGATTACTATCAGCGACAATTTTATAATTTTATCGCAAATTACAAATTTTTTAAATTTTTTTGCGACTTTTTTTAAAAACGTCGCGAAAAGGCAATTTTCATCCTTTTTTGGCGGAAGAAATGACGGGAATTGATAATTTAATTAATTTTTCGCGACGTTTTTTTAAAACGTCGCAAATAAATTTGAGAA
>JAHQCQ010025145.1:0-11554 GCA_023539305.1 Ilex asprella | reverse complement strand
GGTCAATTTAACATCTACACTTATTGCCTTTCTCAAAAGCAAGAGTTCTGTTCAAAGTTCCGGTCATCAATATTCTGACAATGTGTAACTTTGGACATGAAAGGAGATTAAAGGTAAAAATAATTCAAGGTTACCTGAACCTGTAGGCCCCATCATAAGAATATTACTTTTCTCGAGTTCCACTGAATCAATATCTGTTTCTCGAGTTCTACATCTCAATTAGAAGTGCAATAATAAAGAAGGACTAAAAGTAAAGATCAAAATTTCGTTTCGATGCATTGTTTCGATCACCTAAGGAAATGGAAACGTTTTGACGTGTTTCGGAAACGTTTCGAAAACAGAATAAAAAATAAAAAATTATTTTTTCAAAACATTGGTCGAAATATATCAAAATGTTTTGAAATACATTGAAACATTAAAAAATAATTGTGCAAATGCATTGAAATATAACAAAACATTTCGAAACATTATAGAGCACCTCGAAGTATTAGAATTTCGATTCTATCACTGATTCGTTTCGGTCTCCTTAGAAACGAAAATGTTTCGGATGTTTCGACCATTTCAAAACAATATTTTGATCCTTGGCTAAAAGCTTCAACTGCAAAATTGGTATGATCCTATTATTTGAAGTCCTAATTCCATTAGTAGCTCTTCTATGTGCTATAAACTCCTAATTTTCCTCCATGATTTACCTTTTGCTCCATCCCCAAGTAATTGATTTTTGGCCAACATTTAACAACTTTAGTAGAAATGTAACAGAAAAAGTATAAACCATAATTTATATAATAGAAGATCAAACACAAACACATATAAGCAAAGAAATGATTTACAGTTATTGGTTATATACAATACGAAAACAATAATGAAAAAATAAAAAGGAAACTATGGGTTAATAAGAGTGTTGAGTTTGAAAGTAATACAAAAATGATTATAACAAATAAGAAACGCAAAAAAGAAAATCGAAATAGTTATTTGTAAAACACATTTTGTATAAAAAAGAAAGCCAATAAAAGTGAGACAAACAGGCATACTTATCTTTCCACTACCAAACTCGATTTGCAAACTCTTCTCTACCTAGTTCAACCCTCCTTATTCTTTCATAAGTAAAAATCCATTCCACAAACAACTAAAAGGAAGACACATTAGACCAGTTATGTACAAAGAAAATGAAAAAAGTCTTATAGACAACAAAGAGCAATAAGGGAAAAAAAACAAGTGACATGTTCACTCACTTATTCGACAAGTAGAGATATATACAGACTAGATTGCATGTGCCGCATGGTTACAGAGCATACACAACATTTAAATACACAAAGTACTCCAAAACAACCAAAGAACATCGATATATTCGTTAATCATTATTAACATAAATCGCAATCATACATATAAGTTTCATTTGAAGATATTGAAAAATGCAAACGATAACAATATCAATTGACCATGTAAATAAATTCCAAGTCAAACCAAACCGAATCAAGTCTTATGTCATCATTTGGGGTCAGCTATATGAGTACGTCTTCGTCATTCATTTCGATCATATATTATACACTCACTTCTTATTATTTTGTTCAATATTAATTTAGATCTACCCTTACTTCTAGTACCATTAAGAGAAATTATATCACTTTTTCGAACCGGTGCCTCTATCAGCCTCTGTTGAATATGACCAAACCACCTTAATCTATTCTCTCTTAACTTATCCTCAATTGGAGTTACTCACTACAATTTCTCTAATACGGTCATTTCTTATTCAATTCTTTCTAGTTTTTTCACCCACGCATCTATCTTAGCATTCTCATTTCTGCTACTCTCATTTTCTCACTGCGTTGTTTCCTAATTGCCTAACATTTCGTCTCATATAACATTATTGTCCTTATAGTTGTTCGATAAACCTTACCTTTTAATTTTATTGGTATCCTTCTATCACATAATATGTCAGAGGATTTCCTCCACTTAAGCGAACCGGCATTGATTCTATGAGTTACATCATCTTCAATTTCTCCATCATTTTTAATGATCAATCCTATATATCTAAATCCTTAACTTGTTGGTATTTCTTGATTTTCAATCTTAACTTTTTCACTATGTCTACTTCTTCTATTACTAAAATTACATTACATATATTTAGTCTTACTACTACTTATTTTAAACTCTTTCGACTCGAGTGTCTGACTCTAAATTTTTAGCTTATTGTTAATCTACCTTCGAATTTCATCCACTAATACAATATCATCGGCAAATAGTATACCATGGGACATTATCTTGAATATGCCTAGTGAGTTCATCCATAATTAAGATGAATAGATATGAACTTAGGACTGATCCTTGGTGTAATCTCATTGTGATTGAAAATTCTTTATTTTCTCCCAAAAAAGACCTAATTGTAGTCATAGCCCTGTTATACATATACTTTATCACCTCAATATACATATTCGTCACTCTTTTTTTCTCAAGCACACTCCATATTATATGTCTAGGCACTTTATCATACACCTTTTCTAGATCTATAAATACCGTATGAAGATTTTTCTTATTCTCTCTATACTTTTCTATGAGTGTTCTCAATAAATATATAGCCTCCATAATTGATCTACTCGACATAAAATCAAACTGATTTTCTGACATTGTACAACTCTTAGGTGACGTTCGATGAACCTTTCTCATAGTTTTATTGTATGACTCATCAATTTTATCCCTCTAAAATTATTACAATTTTGAATATCTCCTTTATTTTTATAGATAGGTACTAAAATACTCTTTCTCCATTCATTGGACAATTTCCTAGTAGCAATAATTTTATTGAATAAATTCGTTAGCCACGACACTCCCTCATTCTTTAAGCACTTCCAAACCTCAAATGGAATCTCACCCGCTCCTAAAACCTTCCCTAATTGCATTTCCTTCGATGCAAACTCTACCTTCGAATTCTTTATTCTACAAAAGAATGTTTAATGAATCCTACTATTTTCTATCTCTTCTAAGTTTTTGAAGTGATTTTCATTTAATAGTTTCTTAAAATAGTCTTTCCACCGATCATTTATTTCCTCATTTTCAACTAAAACCTTTAAGTCCTTATCCTTGATGTACTTAACTTGATTAAAGTTTCTTGTTTTTCTTTCTCTAATTTTAGCTAGTTTGTAAATGTCTTTTTCTCCCTCTTTATTATCTAATTTTTTATACAACTCGTCATAACCTTTTAATTTAGCGTCTCTAACTATCTTTTTAGCCTCTTTGTTAGCTATTTTATATCTTTGGAAGTTCTCGTTATTTTTATCAATTTGCCATCTCTTAAAAGAATTTTCTTTTTTCAACAACATCTTGTACATCGTCACCACCAAGTTTCTTTACCCACAAACCCTCTACCCTTTGACTCCCCAAGAATCTTTTTCGAAATTTTCCTAATGTCTTCCGTCATCCTACTCCACATAACGCTAGTCTCATTATCCTCAAGGTTCCATAAGGCTTCCAAAACAACCAAAGGACATCAATAAATTTGTTAATGACATTAACACAAATCGCAATCATATATATCATGGAAACATAACTCCTCTTATGATCTACTAAGCATTATAAGTTTGTCCAATTGATCCATCTCTCAAACTCCACCACCAAAATTTCATTTTAAGGCATTGAAAAATGAAAAAGATAACAATATCAATTGACCATGTAATAAATCCAGAGTAAATAATATATTAGTTAGAAGCATATCCTAAAACCCTAAATCCTACAACTCTAAAATCCTAAAACCTAAACCCTAAACCCTAAATCCTAAATCCAAAACCCTAAACCCTAAACCCTAAACTCTAAACCGTAAACCCTAAACCCTAAAAAGGAGAAGGAAAAAATAAGAGAAGGAAAAGGATGAGGAGAAGAAAAAGAAGAAGCATGAGAAGAAAAAGAGGAGGAAAAGAAGAGAAATCAGGAAGAATAATCAGCAGTAGGAGGAGGAGGAGGAGGACAGAAATCAGGAAGAATAAGCAAAAGGGGTAGTAAGAGAAGAAGAAGATTGGGAGGAGGAGGAAAAGGAAAAACAGGAGAAGAAGGAAGAAGAGGAGGAACAAAAGAAGCAGAAGCAAAAGGTGAAGGGGAAGAAAAAAGGCAACCTTTGGACAAGCAACATTTGTAATTCTCAAACATTAAATGGAAAAGAACATCCTTGCACATCTATTACAAGACTTCACAAAAGACTGAGGGTGAGAATTGGGGATTCAAGCACCAGAAGGAAAAAGACAACATTTGGACATGAAGTTATTATATTCTTAAACAAAAGGAATTCGTTCAAGAATTCGTTCAGGTATAAAATTCTTTCAATGTTAAGTATCTTTTTTTTTTGGCGAACTTCGACGTTGCGAGGAAATTTTGTTGATTTATAAAAATCAATTAACACCTAGCTAGGAGGGACGTATGTACCTTACCCCTCAATGCAATTTAATTACATAAAATAAGTAAAGAAAAGCAAATAAGTAAAATGTAAATTATTCTAAACATGCAACTTTTTAAATTCCTAAGTGTTCAGTTGATAGTGGATAGGCCAGTTAACTAGGAGACCAGCTGAATTAAAAGAACTGGGGCAGTGCGGTAGTTGATAAGACCAGCTGGCAGCCAATAAAACTCCAGCTGAAGGAGAAGATCAGCCGGCGTAAATAAGCCAGGCAGTTTCAAACACTTGATGTATTGATGAGTAAAAAGGGATACAAATTAAGTGTAGAACCCCCATATATATAGTCAAAATAATAAAGGTATAATAAGGATAAAAAAGGTAAAATAAAGATAAAAAGGATAACCAACCCTAATAAACTTGGAAAACACTAATAAACTAGGTTGTAACTCCAACACTCCCCCTCAAGCTAGGTGCAAAAATATCAACTAAGCTAAGCTTGACAACGGAGTCCCGGAGAATGGATAGAGTGACAGATTTGCTGAAAACATCCGCAACCTGATAACTAGTCCTCACAAACAATGGAGTGACAATACCACAGCTAACTTTCTCCCGAAGAAAGTGAACATCGATCTCTATATGCTTCGTCCTCTCGTGTAGTACAGAGTCAGAAGGGAGCTGAATAGCAGATCGATTATCACAATATAATGTTGATGGAGAAGTTACTGAAAATTCCAACTCGCCAAGAATCGATCGTAGCCAAATAATCTCACTCGTGCCAAGTGCCAAGTGCCAGTACCCGGTACTCTGCCTCTGCTGATGAGCAGGAGACAACTGTCTGCTTCTTGCTCTTCTAAGAGATAAGATGAGTCACTCGAAAAGCACATAAGCTTGTAGTGGATTGATCATCACACACTCCCCCATAATCTGAATCTGAATCTGAATCTGAATAGCAGGCTAGAGACCAGTTTGAGATCCTGATGTATAGAACAACTCAAGTCCAGGGCAAGACTTGAGGTACCGAAGAATATAATAAACTGCATCAAGATGAGGCTGACATGGCCTGTGCATGAATTGACTAACTCGGTTAACAACAAATGAAATGTCTGGCCTAGTGTTGGCTAGGTAGATAAGTCTACCTACCAACCTCTGATAGACAGTCGGATCTCTCAACTCCTCACCTTCAACAGTAAGCTTCAAGTTTGGAATCATGGGTGATGATACCAGTTTGCACCCCAACTTCCCAGTGTCTGAGAGAAGATCTAGAACATATTTTCTATGAGAAAGAACAACACCTCTACAACCTCAATCTCAAGAAAGTATCGCAGAAATCCAAGATCCTTCACATCGAAGGTCTTCTCAAGGTTTACCTTGACCTGCGCAGTCCCAGAAACATCATCCTCAGTAATAATAATATCATTAGCATATACTAAAAAGATGACACACTGTCCAAAAATATTCCGTCGAATAAAGCAGGTATGATCAGAATGACATCTGGTGAACCCCAAACGTACGACTACATCACTAAAGCGAGAGAACTAGGCTCGTCGTGACTGTTTCAATCCATAAAGAGACTTACGCAGTCGACATACCTTTCCAGCATACTCCCCCTCACCATGAAAGCTTGGTGGTGCGTCCAAATAAATAATCTCATCCAGATCACCGTGAAGAAACGCATTCTTCACATCTAACTGATGAAGAAGCCAAGAGTACTCCACAGCCAGAGAAATAATCAGCCGAACAGTAGTCAATTTTGCCACAAGGGCAAATGTAGCACCAAAATCACGACCTGGTACCTGAGTAAAGCCCTTCGCCACAAGCCTAGCCATGTGACAATCAATAGTACCATCCGCAAAAAAATTCAGGGTGTAAACCCAGCGACAACCAACAGGCTTCACCCTTAAAGGTAAAGAGACAAGATCCCATGTATGATTACGTTGAAGAGCGTCCATCTCCGTCTGCATGGCAAGAACCCACTGAAGCTCCCGCATAGCCTCTGAAACAGAACGAGAAACTGGTGTATCTGATAATGCCATGCTATAAGCTCGAAATGTAGGAGATAGATCACCATAAGAAACATAAGCAAAGATCAGATATAAAATCTTGGCGGTCCAACTATATCAGTCAACTGGACGACGATCACGCTGCAGATAACGACACCCTAAATCATCATCCTCTGTTGATAATGTCTCATCAGGTAAAGTAACTGGCTGAGTACCTGCAATCTCATCAGTACTAATAGGTGCATCAATAAGCTCAACGAACTGAGAAGTATTACCTGCATCACCTGAGGTAGAGGAGACATCAGTAGGGGGATGAGAGCGATAGCGATAAACATAAACCTGCAAAGGAAGAGAGACAGGTGATTCTGTACTGAAAGGAATGAGTGGCCTTGCAGAAGGAGAGACTGATGACTCTGTATTGATTGTGACCAATGGCTCTGGCTTTTGTGGTAACGAAAAATCAAAGAGAGTATCAGCAATTGGAGGGACAGACACAAGACTAGAAGTAAAATAAGGAATATGCTCAAGAAAGGTAACATCTAGACTGTGATACATACGTCGCCTGACATAATCATAACATCGATACCCTTTAAACTGATGACAATAGTCTACGAAGACACAACGAATTGCTTTATCTTCAAGCTTATGATGAGTGGGAGACCGATCCTGAACAAAACATGTGCAGCGAAAAACACGAGAGAGACCGAAAAAAGTATTCGCTCAGGGAATAAGATCTGTAAGGGAGTCCCATGCTGAAGAACACGACTCGGTGTACGATTGCACAAAAAGGTAGAAGTCAAAATAGCAAAATGTCAATAAGATTTTGGTACCTCTATACCTTTAAGCACACAACGTACTATCCCTATCAAACTCTTATTTTTCCTTTCAACAACTCTATTTTGCTCAGGAGTATATGGACAAGTGACTTGCTGAAGGATATCCTGAGAAGAAAGGTGAGACACCAAGGCATCAGACACATATTCTTTGACATTATCCAAACGAAGAGCACGAACAATGACATCGAATTGTGTCTTAATCATCTGGAGAAACTGAGTGATGACAGGGAGTACATCAGACTTTTTATGGAAAAGGTAGACCTAAGTACAACGAGTATGGTCATTTATAAATGTCACATAGTATCGAGCACTTGACAAAGCAGTAATAGGAGAGGGTCCCCAAATATTAGAGTGTATTAAGTCAAATAGTTTGGGTGATTGGTGCATGCGAGGAATATAACTGGTTTTAACATGTTTCGATAGAGAACATATAACCCAGTCAAGTTTACCACCAACACAAACATTGCTCAAAGCAGGAAACAACATACATAAATATTTAAAATTTGTCTGTCCAAAACGGTCATGCCACAATTGAATAGTTTGTGGAGAAAAATCATAACGACAAGTACTAGGTAAAATGCTAGCATGCAAGCTAGGAACAGATAAAAACAAAGCAGATGTAGGTGAAAGAACTGATGAAGCTGGAGGTGGTCTGCCTAGATAATACAGTCCATCTCTCTCATATCCCCTGATAACAATCCTCCTGGTACTCAGGTCTTGCAAAAAACACAAATCAGATAAAAATACAATAGCACAGTGAAAATCTTTGGCTAACTGATGTACAGATAATAGATTCATGGCCAACTTTGACGCATGAAAAACCGAACATAATGTAAAACCATCTGGCAGACGGACTGTACCCCTACTAACAATAGGGGCATGTGTCCCGTCTGCTAACTAAATCTGTGTATATAACTGCTCGTAAAAAATGGTGAAGTGATGGGTCTCACTTGTCATGTGACCATTCGCACTTGAGTCCAGCATCCAAAGAAGAGACGGACTGATGCGAGCATGAAAGGCATGAGATGTACTTGCAGTGGTGGTAGTAGCAGAAGTCGGACCCTGAGAAGTTAGGGCAAACATAAGTATATCCAATCGGGAAGTGATATTATCCATATCACTCTGCCAAGGAGGAACAATATGAGCAACAACAAGAGCAACGGTAGTAGGTGATGATATCTCAGCAATAGCAGCAATACGACCGCGAAGAGGTAGCTTAAGCTCTGGATGGAGCTTCCAACAAGTAGCCCTGAGATGTCCTGGTCGAACACAATAATCACACTGACGAGTATCCCCTTGTCTACACTGATCTGGGACACCCTAACGGCGCTAGTCTGAGCGTTGTCCACCCCCTGAACGAGATCCTGCAGCAGCTGCAAGGGCCATCTGGTCAGCCGGAGGAGTCAAGGCCGCAACTGGAAGTGATGCAGCAATACGGACACGGCTCTCATGTTGCTCAATCATCGCATACACCTCATAAAGAGAAGGAAACATCAACATTGACAAGATCTGGGAACGAGGCCTCTCAAACTCATCACGAAGCTCTATAAGGAACTTGTGAATCTTATCCTCCTGCTCTCGAGTATGTAAAAATACTGCTCCCTTGGGCTCTATCCTCAGAATAGAAGCAAGAGGATGTAGAGTCTCATACTCAAGCCATTGCTGGGTCAAAAAACCATAATAATCCTAAACAATCATCTCTCCCTGCCGAGCATATGAAAGCTCCTGAGAAAGCTCATAAACCCGAACTCCCCGTCCAGACTGGGAATACGTCTCTGATAATGCGCTCCATAACTTCGGACCAGAGCTATGAAGCTGGTGAATCCTGCAAACAGATGGCTCTATTGAGCCAAATAACCATCCAAGAATGGCGCAGTTTTCAGAGAACCACGCAGAATATCCAGGGTCGTCGTCAGCTGGCTTTGGGTTAGATCCCGTCAGCCAACCAAGCTTTCCTACTCGGCCTAAGAAAAGCTGGAATGAGCGAGACCACTCAGCGAAATTATGGCTATTCAACAACTGTGTTGTAATTTTTTGAGAGATCATGCCCGGCAATGTTGGTGATGCAACTGTGCCAGTAGGTACTGTATACTGGTCAAACATAAAGGGGAAAGTACTAATAGATGTCTCAACGGTAGAGGTGTCAACAGTAGGGTTCTCAATTCCCGTAGGAGTAGTCATATCAACAACAATACTAAGGCACCCGTGATAGAAAACGATAAATAGAGGAATAAAATAAGGGAGAACAATATACCTCCAATCGAACAGTAGTGATAGATAAAGAAAGTCCAGAAAGCTCCCAAATAATCAGGTCACGGTGCTAAAAAATCTAATAAATTTAAATAATTGATCTACTGTATCAAGAGCAGATCAATAGAAAATGATTCAACCTCTCTTAACAGATCCTACGGTCCCAAATAATCAGGTGCACGAAGGCAAAACACAAAGTTATGACAATGAGCGCGACCCAGCAGTGGGCTGGTTCGCTGGAGTAGGTACTGTGTTGGGTTTAGGGCTGGACTGGGTTCATTGCTAGGTTGGCAGATTTTGTAGCTGAGTTGGGTGGGTTGGGTCAATTGGTTTGTGGGTTACTGGGTTTTATGGGAGGTTGTCTTTGTGTTGGGTTCTGGTTGAGTGGAGGCTGTCACTGAAGACTGCAGTGGTTGTCGCTGAAGACTGTAGTGGTTTCGGTGTTATGTTGTTGGAGTTTTGAGTTTGGTTGTGCTGAAAGGTATGTCGACTTTGCTGGGTGGGTTTTATGGGTGCTGTGTTGTCGGTTTTATATATGGTATATATTGGTTATGTCGGTGCTGGTTATTACAGTCGATGCTTAGTTTACCAGTGGGCAAGCGTTGTGGTTTTGTTCAATATGCTAGCAGATCTTTGTTGGTGATTTTGTTCAATATGGTGAATTGATTCACGTGAAAATACCAGGGGCACAATGGATGGGCAGTCGGTGCAAGTTTCAATGCAGGTTGTGGGTCGCTGGACAGTCACGGTGGTTGATGGCTGCAATGTGGTGAAGGGCTAGGGTTAGGGTTAGAGTTAGGGTTAGGGTTAGGGTTTTGGCTCTGATACCAACTTGATGTATTGATGAGTAAAAAGGGATACAAATTAAGTGTAGAGTCCCCATTTATATAGTCAAAATAATAAAGGTACAATAAGGATAAAAAAGGTAAAACAAAGATAAAAAGGATAACCAACCCTAATAAACTAGAAAAACCCTAATAAACTAGGTTGTAACTCCAACACAAACGAAACAGCTTTGCATTGAGAGTATCGTACTCAGTTATCTAGGGCAATGCTACAATAACAGTTAATTTGCCGATACAATATTTCACGTTCTATGAATGTTATTTGCCATATATAATAGAATAAATTCTTGAGTCCGCAAAATACATCCCAATTAGAAGCAATAATAAAGAACTAAAAACTTCAAGTGCAAAATTGGTATGCTCCTATTATTTGAATTCCTAATTCCATTAGTAGTTTCTACGTGCTACAAACTCCTAATTTTTTTCCATTCTACCTTTTCCTCCCTCCCCAAGTAATTGATTTTTGTTGCCAACATTTAACAACTTTAATGGAAATATAATAGAAAAACAAATAAAACATAATTTATATAATAGAAGATCAAACATAATTCATAAATTTGCAGGGTGTATAGAGACATATACACACAGATACTTATAGAGAGAAAGAGAAAGGGAAAATGGTGCAATGAGAGAGTACATTAGGAACTACATATTTCTTGGGCCTGAGACAAACTTACGGGCTTGCTCTGATGATTCAACGAAGACTCATAAGTCCAAAGTGCTCTAAGACAGGAATATAACGCAATATCTCCTAGTTGTTAAACTTTATGAAAGACCACAAATTTGAACTCCCCTTGAAGCTAAGATTCCCTAGGAGGAGGAGAAGAATAAGGACAATGAGAAAAAGGAGAAAAAAGAGGAGGAGAAAGAGAAGGAAAAGGAAAATAATGAGAATGAGAAGACACAGAAGGATAGAAAAGGAGAAGCAAGAGGAAAAATAGGGCAAGAAGGTGGAAGAGATGAAGAAGATGAAGGATAAGGAGAAATAGAAGAGGAGGAAGAAGAAGAAGGAGGGAGGAGAATGAAAAGAAGGAGAAAGAGGAAAAGTGACAGGAAAGAGAGACGAGAAAGAGAAAGATAAGGAAGAGAAGATTGAAGATGTAGGAACAAAGGCAAGAGGAAAAGGAGAGGGAGATAGAGGAAAAGTAGGTGAAGAAGGAGGAGAAAAGAAAAGTCACTCGAAAGATCAAGACCCATCAATTTGCTCGGAGGTGATGGCTCTTGATTGGAAGGCAACGTAAT
>JAHQCQ010025144.1:0-11554 GCA_023539305.1 Ilex asprella | reverse complement strand
TCCTCTGGAAAGACATCCTCATACTCCTGCAAAAGAGAAACAACAGAACTAGGCAAAGCAAGGTCAAGTTCGTTAGTGTTTAAAAATGTCTCTTTGTACAAAAGTACAATCATCGGCTGATTTGAAAATATTGCTCGCTTAATTTCACTCACTTTTGCATAGAAACTCTTTTGTTTTCTCTCAATGGCCGCATTTTGATTTTCTTTTTTTCTCTCATTTTTCTCGGCCTCTCTCTGATTTTCACTCTTTTTCTTTTGTTCTCTCTCTTTCTTTTGGTCATTCTCTTTCTTTTGATCACTCTCTTTCTTTTGTTCATTCTCTTTCTTTTGATCACTCTCTTTTTGTAATCTCACTTGATCCTCATATACTTGTTGCGGTGTCAATGGTACAAGAGTGATTGATCGTTGATTAAGCACAAAAGGAGTATTTGTTTGTAAAGCCATCATGCTTCACATACCTATCAAACTGCCATGGACGCCCTAGCAATAAGTGTCCCGCTTGCATCGGTACTACATCACACAACACTTCATCTTCGTACTTACCAATTTGAAATGCAACTAACACCTGGTTGTTCACCCTTATCTCACCACTATCATTTAACCATTACAACTTGTACGGTTTAGGGTGCTTCAACACGGGTAGTCCCAACTTCTCCACCATAATTGTGCTTGCAACATTAGTACAACTACCAACATCAATAATCACACTACACACCTTGTCTTTGATGTAGCACCTAGTGTGAAAGATATTCTCCCGCTGCACTTCATCAATCTCCTTCGCATGCACGCTCAAAGCTCTCCTTGCCACCAATGTCAATGTATTAGGGGCTAAATATTCCTCCTCGAGGATGTCCTCCAATGGTGGCATGTCATCGGTGTCGGAATCTTCATTGTCGGTCACAATTTGTCTTGCAACACCATGACCAACTTGTTTGGACATTGACTTGCTATGTGTCCCCTACCTTGACATTTAAAACATTTAATGTCACGATTCCTAGAGGTAGAAGTGTCGATTTTACCTTGAGGAACGTGGCTGGTGCTCGCGGACTTGGGCTCGGCTTTGGACGTTGTTGACTTGTCCAGTTGCTTGGTATAACTCGGTTTCCAAGAAGTAGAACTAGAGTTATGGGTTGCACGTGACCCACCCCCCTCTTGAGTTGTTGTTCCACTTTGATGGCCATGTGCACCATATCCTCCAACTCCACATAATATTGCATCACCACCTTATCTTGGATCTCCCGGTTTAACCCAAGTAAAAACCTAGCCATGGTAGCCTCTCGATCTTCCTCTACATTAGCTCGGATCATAAAAATCTCCATCTCCTTGTAGCAATCCTCCACGCTCCGACCTCCTTGTCTAAGACCTTGTAGCTTTTTGTACAACTCTCGGTAGTAGTAGCTTGGAACGAACCGCTTTCTCATCACTGTGTTCATCTCCTCCCATGTCTCTATTGGTCATTCCCTATTTCGCCTCCTATTTATAACAAGTTGATCCCACCAAGTAATAGAATAGTCAGAAAACTCAATCACCGCTAATTTTACCTTCTTTGCTTCGGAATAATTGTGGCAGTCAAATACGAACTCCATCTTCTTCTCCCACTCAAGGTATGCTTCAGGATCGGATCTACCTTGAAACGATGGAATCTTCATCTTAATGCCACCCAAGTTGTTATCTTCCCGGTTCCTAGATTCTCTAAATCGCCCTCCATGTCTCCTATTACTAACAACAAAATTTCGATCATCTTCTTCATCAAAACCAGCCCCATAAGACTCTTCATCTTCAACCCTTACCTCCCTCGGTTGAACTCTTTCCCCTCTACGCACATTAGGGACATTTTGTGGTTGCCTCTCAAGTGTATTCTCCATCTTATCTATCCGTTCATGAACTTGGTCCAATTCCAATTTCATCACACGCCTCATCTCACTTATCATGGCCTCCATAAATAATTTCAGATCAGCAAGATCCGTAGCATTGTTGTGAGACATGATTGGTACAAACAAGGTTAGAAAAACAAAAGAAAATTAAAAAAAATAAAGGACCTCACAATTCCCTCCCTTACGTGTTTACACTCAAGAATGTGGATCACTCTACACTCGTGTGTCACTCAAAATACAATGCCTTTTTTTTTTAACCCTCGAATGCTCTCACCACTCTTGCCTTTTTTCACTCAATAATTCTCTTTCAGTTCTTTTGGAACTAAACAAACAACTCAAAATTTCCAGCAACAATTCACCAAGGAATCACCAAGAAATTTCGGGTTTTAAGAGCAAGAATTCAAGGAACACGGCTGATTAGAATTTTGGAAGCACAAAAATAAAAAAAATATCTGAATTTTGGGGTGAGGTGGTTTTTTTTTTTCGGGTTTATTGGACCCAAAATAGATGAAAACAACAAGAATCAAACAATTTCGAGCTTTCCCTCCTCTTTTTTTTTTTCAACTCGACTCACAATCAAAATTCATTATGTATTGTCTCCCTAAATTTCATTGAGTAAACGCTTATTTATAAGGCTGGTCATTACAAGGATTAGGAAATTTCCTAAAATAGCTTATCCTATTTAAGGAATATTTCTTACTTGTGGGTAAAGAAATATCTCTTACTTTCCTAAAAAGAATAACTCACATGCCTAAATTTAAAAGGAAAGTACTTGGCATGCAAGCCTTACAATCAAACCCTAACAAGAATGAATAGTGCGCCGTTACTGAAGCATGAACAGTACGGTGCTACAGTAACTCCGAAAATCCTATTTCATAAGAAGTAAAACATGTGGGCCAAGCATCCTCAAGCCCACTTATTCTAATAATAATAATCCTTTAAATAAATTGGAGGCCTTAACAACAACGGGCCAATTTAAGCTTAGCCTTAGCCTAGCCGGATTCCTCTAGAACTTGAACCATGTTGATGAATCTTTGTTGTTCAAGTGGATCATGGTCAATGGGCCTCCACGAACTTGCTTGAGTCCAGGCCTCTTGAATTAGACCATTGAGTACCTCCTTAAACTTCCTTGCTCGTGCTCTCGTAACCGGCCCAATTGGAACTTTAACTAGATCTCTTCAAGTTGGGCCATGATTCGCATCACCATGACCCATTGGAAACTCTTTCAAAAATAGGTCGTGAACCAGGGATGCCAATCCGATACTATCAATATTGGTACCCCATGCAACCAGACTATCTCCTGTATATATAACTTGCAAAATTCCTTTAGTGTGAAGATCATCCGAACTGCCAAAAAGTTTGCCAACTTCGAAAGTCGATCCATTATCACCCACATCGTGTCAGGCCCCTGTGATGTCCGTGGAAAGTGGGTCTCAAAATCTATAGTGACGTATTTCCATTTCCACTCAGCCTTAACTTGTTGATGACTTGATTCAAAATGTGTATACCCAAGTGCAGGCAGTCAAGTTATAGTAATAATCCGGTTTGAGTCCGGAGTCGAATCCACACGGAACTCTTGTTGGTGTTTCAATGTAAGCGGTAGTGGCGACCAATTGATTGTAGCATTTGCGATTTAGAGTTGTGAGTTGTAGAGAGTTTTGCTTGATAGAATATAAGATTCTTTGCAAGACAAGTTTTCTGGACAAAATATAAGATACGCTCAAATGTAAGAAGGTCTAATGAGTCCCAAGCTAGAGATCCTTTGAATGTACCGGGGGGTCCAATTACTAGAGCTCGGGCCAAGAAGATCAAAGTGGCAATGCAAGGGTTTGTTCAAGCAAGCATGGCTGAATACTCCACGAACTCAAGTAACTCCACCTTATCAAAGATGGGCTTAAAAGAAGTGGATGCATGTGAAGTGTACTTGCTACAAGCTAGGAACGAATAGGAGCTTGAAGCTGGACCCTATCCTAATGGGCTGGATCACAAGACCCATTGGGCCGAACCTCTTGGGCCATTTTTGAGCTCAAATATGGCCTAGAATTGTCATGCATTATGAGTTGTCAAAGAGTCCAGAATTATTCCTCAAATCTTGTGCTATTATCCCTCCAAATCTTGTGATGATTATGGAAAGATCTTGGGGTATTTTTCCAAATCTTGTGAAGATTATGGGAAGATCTTGGGGATAAGCTTGAAGAAAGGTCAAAGATTGTGAGATTCTTATCACAATCATGGAAGTAATTTAAAGACCAAATACTACTATTCTAGGAAGGATTATCTTCTAGAATAATCTACATTAGTTATGTTATTACCTTTATTTTAATTTTTGGAGTTACTGTTCATGCCTTCCTTGGAGGCCAAGTTTAATCTACAATAATTATGTTATTTTCTATATTTTAGATTTTAGGAATTATTGTTCATGCCTTCCTTGGAGGCCAAGTTTTGTAGCCTATAAAAAGGCCATTTAGTGCAATGAATAAATGCATCAATTATTTTGAGAGCAATAGCTTTGTGAGTTGAGAGTTTTCTCCTCTTGTTCTTTTGTGAGCACTCGGTTTATCAAAGGCTTGCGACCTTTGTGGCTCCTCTTTGCAACCAAGGTTTCTCGAGGCAGGTTCTCGTTGGGTCTTAGGTTTCAAACCAAGGTTTTCTTGAGACAAGTTCTCATTGGGTCTTGGGAAGTTTTTCCTTTTCCACTTGAATTTTGGCTTGCTTGGGTTTGAATCAATTTGTTCGTGGGTTCAAGGAGCTTATCACCATGGGTTCACATCAGTTGGTATCAGAGCTAAAGGCTCCGAATCAGGTTTCATCTTTCTTTTCTAATTTATTCATTCACCTCTTGTTGGTTGAACTTAGAAGATCACAAGTTGATCTCTCATTGTTTATATTTTTGTTTCTTGATATTCTCTTCTTCTTATTCTTCTGACTTGGGTGCAGCAAGCAAAAAAAAAACGGTAGGAAAAAAAACAGTAGAGAAAAAAAAGAGGGTTATGTGCACGCACTTCCAGATTCTTTGTTGGGCAACCTTGATTGTAGTAAATCAATAAAATATATTGATTGGTTTCTGAATATTACTATTGCTATTTTATACGATACTATATCTTAGAGTCTTTGGGTGTGGTGCGTTAACTTCAGTGAACGATCTCTTTATTGGACTTTGTATCTCTATCGAGGACTTTGACTTCTCAGGGATCTTGGTTGTCAGGGGCTACACCGAGGCCAAACTTTGATTTGCATTGTGGTGTTCCTTAGGAACTTGAGTGGGGATAGAAAAAAAAGAGTGATACACGAGTGAACATCTTGAGTGCATACACATGAGAGTGTGTGTGAGGAAATTGAGTGATACACGAGTGAACATCTTGACTGCATACACGCGAGAGAGTGTGTGAGGAATTTTTTTTTACTAACATTTTTTTTTCTTGCAGATATACCCTAACAATGACTTCAAAAGAAGGCATTGGGAAAAAAATGGGAGGTGCCGAATTTGACGAGGAGTTTACCTTGCGTGCAGTATTTCAAAAATTACAACAAATGTCCTTGTAGTTTGGAAATATCGAGGACAGAATTGGTAGACAAGAGGTGACCTTACAAAACATGCAAGTGGGATGAGGAGGACCTTGAGCTAACCCTAATGAAAACTTGGAAGAGGAGGATGTCATGGGACTTTATGATGGTTATGACGATCGGGATAGGCATGCAATGTTCCAATTCGAGCCTAGGAAGGATAGACGTGTGCGAGGAGGGCCTAGGAGACCCCATATGGGCCATGAGGGTATGGATGGAGATCTTGGGAGCATCAAGATGAAAATTCCTTCCTTTCAAGGAAGAAACAACCTGGAGGCATACCTTGAGTGTGAGAAAAAGATTGAATTCATCTTTGATTGCCACAACTATTCGGAGGAGAAAAAGGTAAAGTTGGCGGTGATTGAGTTCACAGACTATGCCGTTATTTGGTCGGACCAATTGGTTACCACTAGGCCGAGAAATCATGAGAGAACTATTGATACTTGGGATGGGTTAAAGTCCCTCATGTGGAAGCGGTTCATTCCGAGCCATTACAACCGCGAGTTGCTCTAAAAGCTCCAAAGCCTTTCACAAGGCTTGAGGAGTGCTGAGGACTATCACATGGAGATGGAGGTGGCCATGATTAGGACCAATGTGGAGGAGGATCGTGAGGCCACCATGGCAAGGTTCTTAAACGGCCTAAACCGTGACATAGCCAATATAGTTGCAACACTATGTTGAGCTAGAAGACATGGTACACATGGCCATGAAGGTGTAAAGGCAACTCAAGAAGAAGGGGACTACAAGATACACTTACACATCATAGAAGCCAGAGGGGAAGACAGAGGAAGGAGCGAGGGGCGATGTCCAAAGCAAGATTTGAACCACCAAAAGGAGGTAGTTAGGAGGAAGTTCCTAGCATGCCCAAAGTCAAGCCCCAACCTTCGCATAATAGGGATATCAAGTGCTTCTAGTGCTTGGGAACAGGCCACATATCCTCATAATGCCCCAATAAAAGAGTAAAGATCATGAGGGAGAATGGAGAAGTAGAGACTGACGATGAAGATGATGATGAGGCCAAGCCCGAACTTGTGGAGGACAGTGATGATGGAGTGAAGGATGCTATTTTGGTGAATCTCTTGTTGCTCGAAGGGCGCTTAGCATGGAATCCAAAGTTGAAGATGAGGAGCAAAAAGAGAAATCATCTTCCATACACGATGCATTGTCAAATACAAGGTATGTAACATGATCATTGATGGTGGTAGTTGTACAAATGTGGCTAGTACTACTATGGTTGAGAAGTTGGGATTGAAAGAATAAAAGCATCCTAAGCCATATCGTTTGCAAAGTCTGAACGATTGTGGAGAGGTTAGGGTTACTAAGCAAGTCTTAGTGGTCTTCACCATTGGGAGATATAGCGATGAGGTCATGTGTGATGTTATACCTATGCATGCAGGCCATATCTTGTTAGGGAGGCCTTGGCAATATGATCGGAGGGTGATGTATGATGGTTTCCGCAACCATTACATCTTTGAGAAAGATGGAAGAAAAATAACTCTTGCACCTCTAACCCAAACAAGTGTATGAAGACCAACTGAAGTTAAGAGAGGGTGAGCAAAAGAAAGAGAGTGAGACAAAAAAAGAGACTGAAAGGAAAAGAAAGAGAGCGAGAAAAAGAGAGAGAGAGAAAAAAAGTGACATTGAAAAACAAAAGAGAGAGTGAGAAGGAAGAAAGATAGGTGGTAGAAAAAATGAGAGGGATGCCACATGAGAGAAAAGAAAAGGAAACGAATGGCAAAATAAAAGAGAGCTTCTTTGCAAGAGGGAGTGAGGGAAGGAAGGCATTTTTAGCAAATCAATCCTTGATCTTCCTTTTATACAAGGAATCATTCCTTGTTGAAACGAACTGTTCTCTTCCTAGCCTTGCTAATTCTTTGTTGTAGGAATTTGAGGATGTCTTTCCCGAGGAGATGCCCAATGGTTTACCACCCATTCGGGGCATAGAGCACCAAATTGACTTGATACTCGGAGCCTCAATACCTAATAGGCCTGTAACGCCCTAAATATCACCCTGGACGGCATTACATTCTAATAACCATTTAAGCATGAGAGCACTAAGTAATCCATCAACATTACATCAACAATTTATATTGTAACAAAATTCGGGCAGAGTCTCCCTCGTACGGGGAGCTCTACAACAAACCCAACCTGTGCAATTCTACAATAATGACCACACCGGGTCCACTTACTTACCATAAAATCAATCTATCAAATTTACATGTTATCCCAAAAGAATAGGCCAAACTATGGCCTTTACATCCCCCAAATCTAATACCTATGATAATGCAGCGGAATTACAAAATTATGACTAGGCTTTACATTGTTTCAAAATAATATCCTAGTCTAGAGCAAAATGTAGTGTCAAGCTAAGAGTCCTCCTCGGGATCCACACTCCCGTCTTGCTGAATCTCCCAGGGTACGGGCTCCTCGAGTCCCAACTCCTCCTCAAGAGTACAATCTGAAATATTTGTAGGTAGGGGGGTGAGCACAAGACTCTGTAGGAAAATCCTTCCAAACCCATTCAAGGTTTTGAAATCAAGTAAAATAGGTAGGTCACATTTCGCACATACATATAAATGATTTTTTTTAAATAAATAAAATCGGGACATTTTAAAAGAGATCTCAAGTTTGTACAGTAATACAGAATTTAAAGAGAATAAAACCAAGTTTAATTGACAAATAATTTCCAACATAATCCACTCCACCATACACCATTTTCACAAGTTATCGCGGCATCCCATACTACCCAAACTCTTGGAGAAATAATATTTGGTACAATGAACAATAACTTCTATTTGGTATTACTCAAGTAGGTTGTCGCTTCTCATGAATCTACCCAACGATTCTACCTCGTTCACCTATATCTCTTTAGGAAGGGCGTATACCGCCTCCAGCGGCATTGACGAAATCTTCCCAAGGATCTAGTATATTAACCCATTTTGTCTCGAAAGTGAACAATAATGGTTGCTCTCACAAACAACAATCCATTATGGGCATTAGGTTACCATCTCACCCCTCACTGGGATAGACTGACCTCTAACACCCTACGGCAGATCTCGAAGTAATCTAAGTCCCTCACAACACCATACACACGAGTAACATACCAACAATATACTCAAAACCTCGTATATAAGCAATTCCACAACTTTTCCAACTTTCACAAGCATTGTACATAATAAAACAATTTAAGGAAATATACTCATTTCGCAAATATGTTACAAAAGACAAATTTAAACGAAATAGGCATGAGATCATCAATACTACCATTTTAATACCCAACACAAAGCTCTAGTATGTTAGAAATCAAGAGGATGTGAAGATATAGAGAGAAATTCATATTTCCCCCCAAAAAATTAGGGTTTGATGGATTTCAAACCATTATTTTGTTCAAATCATGTAAATGTTTGTAAAAATACTAAGAAACCATGAACCCATAACAAATACATACTATTTAGAGTCAAAATATACATGTATAATAATCCTAACATCATTGGACGAAAATGGAAGAAAACCCTACCTTGAATATTGAAGAACTAGGGCTTGGATTCCTGAATATACCCTTAATCTCTTGTAATTTTTCTTTGATCTTGAGTTCGCTCCTTCTCTCTCTCTCTCTCTCTCTATGTTGTTCTAGGGTTTGAAGGGTTGAAATGTGGCTTAAAGAAGTGTAGGAAGGTATTCATAAAGAGAAGAAAATTGGGCTATTCGCGAACAGAAAAATTCAGATTTTAGCATCGACTACCGGTAGCTGATTTTGATTACCGGTAGCTCGGGCACGTTGGGAACTCGACTACCTGTTGACTACCGGTAGCTAAAGCTCTTGGTACACTTGACTACTGGTTAACTACCGGTAGTCAGAGTGCACTGCCCTGTCGACTACCGGTAGTCACTGTCCAGATTTTTTTTCTCCGACTTCCAGTGCAGTTTTGACCCATTTAGAGGTCGAATTGGACAATTTTCATGAAATACACTTTTGTAGCCCTAGATGTCTACTATCTACTTCCCAAATTTCAGATCAATTGGAATTGAAAATAAAAATTTATGATCGAAATAGTAGATAGTGCCCAAAATCCTTTATAACCAAATTTTCTCAAAAATGTGTTTTAACTCCAAAATACTTCCTAATTTCTAATATATCTCATATTACCTCTCCCAATGTTTTACGATCTCCCGGATTCAATGGAAACCTTATTTTGACCTAAAAGTATTTAGAAATTCATCTAATTACCATTTCCAAGTTTCAACGTCTTTGAAACTCAAACTTCCCAATCAATATGCGTCTCTAGTATTTATCCTATTATTAAAATCTATATGGTTTATTCTTACCTCATTATACATATCCACATATTCACAAAAATATTTTACTATATATATCTACACAAATATAAAAGAAAGTACGGCGTGTTACAAGGCCAGCCTATCGAAGCAATCCCAAGGAAACAAAGGAACTTCAAAGGCAAGTTGAAGAATTGTTGGGGAAAGGGCATGTCAGAGAGAGCATGAGTCGGTGTGTTGTACCAGTACTACTTGTGCCTAAGAAGGATGGAACTTGGAGGATGTGTGTTGATTGTTGAGCCGTCAACAACATAACGGTAAAGTATCGCCATCCGATCCCTAGGCTAGATGATATGCTTGATGAGTTACATGGCTTATGTATTTTTAGTAAAACTGACCTCAAAAGTGGATGTCACCAAATAAGAATGAAAGAGGGAGATGAGTGGAAAACTGCTTTTAAAACCAAACATGGGCTTAATGGGTGGTTAGTCATGCCGTTTGGTCTCACTAATGCACCAAGCACTTTTATGAGATTGATGAATCATGTTTTACGTGCATTTATAGGCAGTTTTGTTGTAGTTTATTTTGATGATATCTTAATGTATAGCAAATCTTTAGAAGAGCACATTGATCACTTGAGATGTGTGCTTGTTGTGTTGAGGCAGGAAAAACTATATGCTAATTTCAAAAAGTGTACCTTTTGCATGGAAAAAGTTGTATTTCTTGGCTATGTTGTTAGTGCAAAAGGAATTAAGGTTGATGAGGAGAAAGTGAAAGCCATCAATGAATGGCCAACACCCAAGAGCATCACCAATGTAAGAAGCTTTCATGGCTTGGCTAGTTTCTACAGGTGCTTTGTGCGTGACTTTAGCACCATTACTGCACCACTTACTGAGGTAATAAAAAAGAATGTTGGTTTTTATTGGGGTATTGATCAATACAATGCTTTTAAAATTGTTAAAGATAGATTGTGTTCTGCACCTGTTTTAGCACTTCCTAACTTTAACAGAACTTTTGAGATTGAGTGTGACGCCCCAAGATTGGGTATTGGAGCTGTTTTAATACAGGAGAAGCAACCTATTGTCACACCCCGATTCGAGGGATATGACCGGCCATGGACCATGGGGCTTATCCCATGGAACATGCAAGCCTTTCATCAATATTACCATTAAGAGAGAAAACAGACACCAAATGTCATTGTATTATTAAGTAACATGTCTATATAACCCGAACAAAAGAGGATTACCACTCATACATACTGAGCGTCTACTCAAAAAGTACATATATACTTATCTACATAAAATGATGCACAAAACGTCCTATGGAGGTCCCAGCACAATCAGATGCACAAAAAGTCCCCAGAGTCTGCTAGCGACACTCCAATCTCTCACCTGAAAAAAAAAAACATAATCTAACGGAATGAGCTTAAAGCCCAGTGAATGGTAAAGCACACATAGTAATATTAATTTTGAAAACAAGGAATATAAAATAACTGATATCACGAAAATATGTATGGCATACGATAGATAATCATAAACAAAACCAGTAACTAAAAACGCTGTGATTATATCACCTCCTCATAATGGTAAGGACTTGTTCGATATCTGGGAACCATACCAAATGTCAGAAGATCTCAAGGTTGGATCCAACATCGTACTTAGGGTCACCACAGCCTCACCCGGGTCTGTTCCCTAAGACGATCCGGTGAAGGTCACCAGGACGCACCAGGCACTATTCCTTCAACCGTTGAGCACTAGGGTCACCTCAGCCTCCCCCGGGTCTGTTCCCTAGTGGCCAGAGTCACCGCACACAGAGGAATAATTTCCCTGGACTTTTAGTTTT
>JAHQCQ010025143.1:0-11556 GCA_023539305.1 Ilex asprella | reverse complement strand
TACAGGCCTACGATTCCATCACTTGAATAGGTCCTACAATATACATCTAGTAGGCCATTAAATTGCCGTTTACGACTAATTGGGCACTCCCTTGCATCGGTGCCAAGGCGGGTCCGTACATAATCTAAGTGATACAAAAACAATGAAGTGGTTGCTCCAGCAGCACTCCCCGAAGCAACATTTCCAGCAAACCACTTTATATAGCCATCTCTGTCTTTCGAACATCCAAATAGGCTCTTGAAGTACCCTTTGAATGCAAAGTTGAAAGCCTGTGAAGAATCCATAAAATTTTTATTCAGTGCATACATCTGGCAGCAGCATCGAGACAAACACTTCAGAAAATATAGACAACATAAAATTGAGGTACAGTATCACCTTTATCATTAATTTACAAGTATCTTTGTGTAGGCAGTATAATTTATATTAGGTGATGCCAAACCTGAATTTTTTAATGGAATATTTATAGCAGAAAAAAGACAAGAAAAAGAGAACACTGATGTTGTGCATAACTCCCTAGACACCAAAAGGCCCCCACCAGTTGGGCATTGACTGTGGTGCACCAGAGCTCAATTTCAAATGACATTTTTTCTCATATTTCCTGCTCGAAAGATTTTGTTGCCAACCTGGGACATCCACCCTTCCTTCCCCCTCATTCGGGACAGACAGGCAATGTAACAACACAATTCTAGGTTTTTCTCTATTATTCAATATAAAAAGCGCATTCACTTTAAATATAATAGCTATCACGTATCAGTTTTGGTGATCAAAATATTTAAACGTCCAAGTCAGAAAGGTAACAGATTTCTTAAGTGTAGGAAGAACTGCAATTAAATACTAATAGAAGCAAAAATCAAATTTAAGATACGTGGAAGTATCCAATGCATATTAACTACAGGGAAATTGCGAAAAAAATCTTCTGTACAGTTAGGTGCAACATAAAAAGCAATTTACGAACTTAATAGGTTGACAGCCTGGTCCTTCTAAAGAATCATTGACCACAAGGAATGGGGGGACATATTTAAGGGATAAGTGTGGTACAATACTGTTATCATTCATAGATCCACTGTTGTCTACAGCAAAATTAAAATACTCTAGTGTTTCCCCTGCCAGGAATGTCATTGTTCCTGCCATCCTTTTTTGTCAGCTAGATTAAGTGTCTGCTAAAATTAACATCAAAGAGGAAACTGTTTCACATCTATATCCCTCATTCCTACCTGTTTTGGGAGCTTTTTTATAACTCTTTAGCTCCTTTTTTCTTTCACAATTGTATCCCTTTAACCATATAAATAATGTTATAGCTTAAAAAGGCACCAGATTTCCACAATACAAGATACACATCCCTAAAAAATTGATACATCCAATCTTGAGACAGATTATAGAAATCTGTTGTGTCCTTTCCTTTATTATACTTATTTTTGTTCCGAGCATGTGATATATAGACTTTTACGGAGGTCTATGTTCAAGCTTAACCTACGTGAATAAAACAAGGTCAAATTATGAATTATCCCTTGTGCTTTGACCTCATAACACACTAATTAACGGAAGCTGCAGAAATGACTCATTTACCCTCATCCAAAACCCTCCTTATTCCTGAATTGGATGAAACTATCCCTTATTCCTTGATTGAGATTTACACCATAATCAACCAACTCATCTTCAACCTCTCTTCACTCAGCACAACACACACAAATTGATGATAAACGCAGCACAGCAATCGTGAATAATCAGTCTAAGAATTAGCTAAACTGAAACACCAAACATTATAACCAGTGCTAGAAAGTTGATCACTATACAAAATAATCAAAATTTGTTGTGTGGCATTGAACAAGACCACCGTAAGCATCACCTGGTGAAGTTTCTCTAGTCTCTCTCGCTCTCTGCATATATCCACAACTTCCGAACTAAAAAATTCACTTACCATTTCAAGAATTCCATCACCACCATTGCTTGCATGCCGGCAAAGAAGCCGACAGCGACACCCACCAGCTTTGGGTCCAAGATTTGATAGAAAGGGGAGGTAGGGAAGGAGATACTATGTGTCTACAGTGTGTGTATGTGCACTTCTTTTGTGTGAATGTGTCTCTGTGTGTGTTTTTATGTGAGTTCTAGCACAAGAAATCTGGTTAGGGACATGGGAGTTGCAGGCAATGGAGGACAAGAAAGGGTAACATTGGGAGAGAGGTGATGTGCGGTGTGTGTTAGTAGTATGCCCTCAAATCAATTGCATATATGTTATTAGGGTTGTACTGACAACATTCAATACTTAATTAAATACAAGAGAGCAAGTTTATTTATCATGTTACTAATTTATTTCATTTTAACATGCATGAAAAAATCCATAGAATATAAATTAAGAAAATAGTTTCTCAAAACGTTGAGAAGAAGAAACATGTACTCCTAGTACTTAACTCTTAAAAGGTTCTTAGTAACAGAATTACTATGTAGACACTACGTAATCTGAACAAACTAGCATGTAATAAGTTTGGCAGGTGTATGGGTATTTGTTAAAAACCAAGTACACTAAACATAACCATTGACTAACATGGAATATTTCATATGGAGTTTTATATAATTGTCAATATCCTAAGTTACAATTATGCAACTAATTCTTAGATCTAAAATACTACGATTATCTTGTGTATGGACTTCTATGTTTTAACTCTACTAAGTATTCATATTAGTTATAACTCGTGCATGAAGGCACGATAGAACATAAAATTCGAGCCCCAAAAAAATCAATCTCACTATATTACATAAGAATTTTTATTTTCTTCATTTCTTTAATTAAATCATTCAAAATTTATTTTTACCCATTATTTTCTTACAAATTGGCCAAAAAATTTTCAAAATTCGTAATTCTATAAAAAAAATTCAACATGTGTATACATAATGTCTAAAATAAAAACTATGTTAAACAATAAATTAATCAAATGTTAAATGATTGAACATGTAATAGAAATGGATGATGTGATGATTTTGGGAAAAAAACGTATAAAGAATAAAATTCAACTTCTTATGTGTTTTATTATATAAATTTTAATCATATAACTTAAATATGTATCATTAGGCATAGTTAAACATGCACAGAGACTAATGAACGTACAATATAAAATTGATCATCCTTAGTGAAAAGGGAAAATGTCTATTGTAATCTTCTAGGATATGACTCAAGGAGCCCTTAACCAAAGTAAAAATGACAATTAAAAAAAAAATCTAATAAAAACGAACACATAAGATTGAGATAAGGGTTTAATAGTAATTTCATACCATAATAATTCAATTAGGGCACTGTGTGATAGAAAGACTAAATTATATGACAATTGTATACTAAATGAGTTATTTACCTACTTCGTGTTATCCACGGATGTAATCATGATATGCTGCTAGGCAAGGATCAAAATATCGTTTCGGTCAGCTCACAAACGGAAACATTTCGTAAACGCAGAAAAATATGAAAACACGTGAAAATATGTAAAAATACAAATATAATCCATTTATTATAAAGATAAGCTAAATAATTGATTAATTTAACATATTTATTCGATTAACATCCATTTATATAAGAACAAATTTAAATTGGAGGGAAAAAAAAGTTTAAAATGTGGCGAAAAATCATTTAAATTAGAATGTTATCTAATTAATAATATAATTTTATTATAATACTAATTTACTAATTAATAATACTAAGTGCAACATATTATTATAATACTAATTTATTAATTTAAATTGTGTCTTCAAATTAATAAATAATATTATTTCATTAATATTAAAATTGTGTATACAATAATTAAAACACATAAATACTTAATTCTAGATATTTAACAAATAAGTTATAATTAATAAAATGACTTGTAGTTATTTAATATTTAAATTTAATAAATAATAATAACATAAAAGAATAATTATAAAAAGGAAAAAAAATAATGAAAGGTATCAAATTAAATTAATGGTAGTTATGTATAGTTAAAAGTAAAAAATTATAATGCAGTGGGGTATTAAATGTAATTGTTCATTTACTTATATAACAAAAATATATATATACAAGGTAGCACAGGTGTTTCGACATGTTTCGATCGAAATAGTACTGTTTTGATCGAAACGGTCCGACACAATGACGTTTCGACCGAAATTTTAAAATTTTGGGATTCAACCCATGTTTCGTGTTGGTGTGTTGAAATTCCGAAACGTTTCGGACGTGTCGACACGACATTTTGATCCTTGCTGCTAGGTGTCATTTATAATTAGTAAAAGCCAAAAGAACAAAATTAATGTAAATATATTGATCATTATAATGGGAGAATTAGACCACTAGAAGTTAGTATTGAATACCTACAACCGAATATGTTTAATACTATAGGATCACACAGAAGATAATTGTTTAAAAGAGAAAACCAATTAAGAGTTAATTAGGATGAAAAACCTAATTAAGAGTTAATTAGAGATTCTGTTATAATTAATGGTTAATAAATTGGTCATTATGTAATTATGAGATAATTACAAACTAAACCCAAACTAGGATTGGAGTCTTATAAGGCTCTATAAAAACCCTCCGACAAGAAATGGGTGGGAATAACTACTCCTGCTGACACAAGAAACTTAACCCCTCATTCTCTCTGTTTGGTTTGGATTGTAATTTTCCTATCATTAAATCAAAGTTGAAGTACAATTACTATGAGTCATAGTAGGGGATAGAGAACTTAATGGTTATAAATCGTAGTGCTTGATCCTTAAACCAAGTACATGCTTAAGGAATCAAGTACACGCTTAACTAATCACCTTAATTGATTAAGAGTCTTACTAGTATGAGTGATTAATGACCTTACATGACCTTAAGTCTTAGTGATAGGTTAACACATAGCTAAAGGATAGTAAAACTCTAAATCCCTTGAAAGATGCCAAAGAGCCAAGGTGATAAAAGAGTCCAATGTAACCAAATATAAAAAAGTGAGACATAAAAAGGATATATCTAGTGCAAACAGTATTTGAATTGTTGAGAATCCTATATGCTTATTATAAATGCTCACCTGCATAGCTCAATCATGCTTATTGAGGCATAATTTGTGAAGTACGGAATTTTACAATCATGTTTATTGAGGCCATTAAGAGTAGAAAGGGAATAAAAAAAGGGGGTGTGCCCAAAAATATGAGAAAATAAAAATTTATATAGGACACTCATTAAGCGATTTGGTATTCACTTAGACGAAGCATTAGAAATTCATATCATAATTTGTTAATAATTTAATCTAGAGAGATTTTTAATTGTGTCAGAGTTTGATTTCACACACCTCATACATGACTTGGTCACAGTAGACAATTTGAATACATGCGAATAAAATTGGACTAAGCAGGAAGAAATTGTTCTAATAATGCATGAAAATTGAGTTCTAAATTCATTCATACGCCTTAAAGTAATGTGTAGATGATGTAATAAAGCTGAATTTGTTATTTGATTGAATAAGTGTGATTTTCATAGGGGAAGGGCATTGAGGCACCACTCCCTTGTTATACCATTTGTGTCCAATATCCTTTGGTCACTTCACTACTGATCTTAATGACAGCTTCGTCATCTTCGAATGCAATTTAATTTGAATTGAAAATTTTCATTGTATATAGATCCTAATGTCATCCATTCATGTGCATTTAGTCGCATTTAATCATGTGCATTTTTGAAACTGGCCGCTGTGGATGACAGCTTAAGGGACCGCTTGAGCAGCCTCCACACCGCTCAAGCAGCTCGTGCAAAATGCAGAGTGAACTCAAGTACATGTTTTCGAGGAAAGAAGTCGCTTCTAAGACCCACATTATCGAGATTTGTATAGGAGGCAATATTTTTCTATACCCATAATATGGTGGAATGCAGAGTGAACTTCGTTGGGGTAAGGAACATTTCTATTCCTTTAAATTTTGAGTCAAGAGGGTGGTCTCAACTCTTCGTGTCCCCAAAGCTGACGAATGAAATATTGTTAGGGAATTCTATGCACCTATGCAGAATACGACTGTTGATAGTGAGCACATCACTACATATGTCCATGGTGCTTAATTTGAATTCTCTATTGACTCGATTGCCCACAACAACAGTAGTAAATCTCTTCAGAAGATTGCAAAGACAAGGTTAATATTGGCCCGATATGGCTAGGAATACAAATGCTCGAGAAGAAGCTTGTCTAAAATGCACATAGATGCCCAATAGAGCAGAATGTGCATTTATCGATGTAGTGGATTGGAGACTAAGATGATTGTCCATGGTGTAACAGGCACAGCCCAAATAACCCTTGAGTACATGTTACAAACGTCTGTGGATCACTGAGAGTCATACATACAATGAATGTTATTGATGTTATTCCTTCTTACCAACTTTGACTAGGAACCATTAAGTTAGGGTACATCCAAGCAACTGCCTTCGGATCTCATTGAGTTGCATAATGTTGTACTTCTTTCTATTTTGTTGTTCCTTCTGAGTCGGGGTTGCTTAAGCTTTTCGACGTCGCATTCTAGTTATAGGGTACTCCATATCCTGATGGTTAGAATCATTCAAAGTTCAACCAAAAGGATTTGGCGAGGGATTACCGGATTTTGAATTTAATTAATTATAACATCGATCCAAAGAGTCGTGTATCTACCATTCCTGTACCGAGAGCTTTCTAGTTGCATGCTCTGGGGATTGGTTTGTATATTGGTTTGTCATCAGTAATATTTAGGGTCATTAGGAGAGCTTATGATGAGGATAGAGTGAAGATGGTCTGCCTTTAGGTGCATTGATCACAAGTATATATTTGAGCAAGAGAGTTGTTGCGTTAGATACAAATCAGAAGAAGCCACCATAGAAACCTCTAGGGAAGGAGTCAATGAAGCAGAGTGAGATTCATGCTAGTTATTTATTTGACTCTATAGAGGCTGAGGCAAAGGGAGGGAGAGTACATGAGCCTGAGATATCTATTCTTCCCACAGAGCCCAAACCATCTAGACATAGAGACCTTGTTTGCTGGGTTTTCAAAGTGTGGACCCCACCCATATTTTTATTAAAGCCAACCTTGTCTCCTTTTGGAAACTTGACCCACTGCTTAAAGGAACAAGACCTCAATCCCCATATATATTCCAAACTAGACCCAATTTAAGGCCAACAAACCAACCCATCTATGATGTACAGATATTTCGATCAGGGTGACATATGTGTATCTAATACGTAACGGATACCGATACTCGTCAGATACTTACAAATACATATCGGATACTTTTCTAAACATAGGTTATTTTGTGATTTCTTTGCTCATATTTTGTTTAAGTTAAATGGAAACTGATTTTACTGTTTTAATAATAATGCTTGGAAATGTTTTGTATTAATCGGTGAAAGTTTTTTCAGTCATAATAGTGGCTCCACCCCACCATAGAAGAAACCACATCTTAAAAATGATTATTTGACTCGTTAATAAAAACTTACATTACCACTGCTAAAGAAAATCTACATCCAACAAAATAATTACTATCACTATAATTCATACAAATAAAATCCAATACCTATAATGGTACGAACCCATGGGTACAACTTGCCCCTTAAAACTGGCTTGCAGGGAAATGGTGTCAAGAGTTTATATAGACAAATCTAATCTTATATTTAACTGATGCGGGATCATAACATATCACCAATTTAGGCTTAAAATCACATACAAGTTCTCTCATCAAAATTTCAATTTCAGTAAATAAATAAGGGAGAAAGATAGTATGACTAACTAACCATTAAACATCTAGATTTACAGCTAGCAAAAAGTATAAAATTGAAATGATGTCAAAATTACAAAAGCAAATAAGAAAGAGGGAGGGGGGAGTTTACCTGGGTTGGGAAATATCGTATGACATTGGCCTGGTTACCCCTCCAAAAGGAAAATAGACCCTCCTCTCTCAAGACCCTTCTAAAGCAATCACCAACCCCGAAATAAGGCCTCATTAGATGCCCTCTCTTCAACAACTCTCCCTGATTCTGCAACAAAAGCTTCACTCTCTCAATCGGTGCAGCCACACTCTTCGATATTATTGCTGCTGCCCCTGCCATAACAAAATCTACAGAAAATCTTTCTGATTGTCGAGTCATCTCTAGTCTCTCTCCCTTTCTCTCTATAGCCCTACAAATTTAACCTCAAACACATTAACAAGGACATCCAAAAACTGTAGCCATCATCTACTGTTTGTCTGTCAATATCAATTGTCTATGCAAAAGCAATGATGCATAACAAGACAAAATTTCCATAAGACATAACAATGGAAGTTTCAATGTACATATATTAATACTGAAGAGAAAATACGCATCTAGTCTGGCTCCCTATTGTTCTAAATTGCAATATACTTGCACTTTCTTTTAACTAAACTATCAATGAGAGACCTTGAGTAACTAGCAAAGGTGTAGACATTTGAAATTAGACAAGTCAACTCGACTAATATACAAGCTTAAGCGATTTGAGAATAGGCCTAAATCTATATCAATCTCTTAACACCCCCTAGCCGGTGACCCTTGCACACACAGGGAGCTATACAACCAAGTGCATCAATGTACATACACAAACAAAAAAGTTAGTGCATCGCCATGCACAAACACACATAGGTTAACAAGGAGACTACAACTTATTATCTCAAGAACCAAAGCTCCGTCATCAGGTCAGATATACAACCAAATGCATCAATGTACACATACAAACAAAAAAGTTGGTGCGTCTCCAATGCACAAGCAAGTGGGGGAACCATAGGTTAACAATGGGACTAAAATTTATGATATCAAGGAACCAAAACTTCGCTATCAGGTCTTACCGTCAATTACTCGATGTTTGCACTTATTGATCCATAATGTACATCACGCTTGTAACACACCAAAAACTAATTTCTCACTATTGTCGGTCAGTGCAATGTTGAAGGAAAGGAGAATAGGCTTCATAGGGTAAGGGTATTTGATTGGGGCCTCGGTGGAATAAACTAAATTCTAAATGAACAAATCAAAAAATCTCATATGGCGTTTAGTGATTTGATTTAGCAAAGACAAGCATTACCCAATCTAAGATGTGCTAGAGTGGAGACAAGTAAATCTTCAACAATGGCAAGATTATAACAAGAATTTTGATAGAGTCGTTTGGCATTGTGCTTAAAGTAATTAGTGTCAACAATGGAATTAATCATGGACTATGTTGCTGGCCAACGACCTAGTTCCATTTGACAAAACTCAGGGTAGAAAAAAAAAATTCACAACCACAGAAAATTTATTAATTTCTAACCAACAGAATTACAAGAAGCAAAGCTTTACAAGTCAAAAGGAAAAAACAACACAATGGCTTTAATCCTTCAAAACAACCAAACAAAATGCACAACTGATACAAGAAACATACAATCAAACAAAGCCCTCAATCATACACACACTTCAACACCCTCTTTGCTCTTAACACTGGAAGCCTCCTCTGATCACGCTTCAGCAGATCAGTCACCAACCTAGGTATATTACTCATAGTAAAAACATAAGACGCTTGATCCTGCACAGCCCAATTAGCCAACCCATCCGCAACCTAGTTAGCCTCTCGATACACCTGATGTATTTGACATTTCAATCTGCCAAATAAATCTTTAATCTGATACAGTATACTCAAATACTGCCATGCACACTCCATATTACCAAGCACAGTATTCACCAAAACCAGTGAATCAGACTCCACCCAAATCTCTTCCTCCATCATGCCATGGCTAGCTACCAGCTGCAAGCCATCTAGCAAAGCACAAAACTCAGCCTTCATGTTCGAACACTCCCCATAATAAAAGGATGCTGCAAGGATAGCACCACCCCTTTCATTCCTCAAAACAGCTCCTCCAACAGCTAGACCAGGATTACCTTTGGCAGCACCATCGACATTTAACTTTATAATACCAGGATTGGGATACTCCCAACACACCCAAACAGTCCTGTACACAAAGTCACAGGTAACCTTAATGTTCAGCTGCCTTAAAGCAGCTTCATCATCTTCAGAGTCTCAAACTTTTGCCTTTATGTTCCTCACCTAATATTTCAAAAGACTACAAATCTTAAGAAATACAGCATAAGAATTCAAAACACCTACTCCAGCCCTCCTCCTACATCTTTCCTTCCAATACTCCTAACCACTCCATGACAAACAGACTGCTTCTTAAAAACTTTACACAGTCTCTTTAATCTCCGACGATCAAGAATAAATCCAACCTAGCATATTTGAGCAGTTGAACATACTAAGAAGAACAAAATAGCGATAGATGTATACCCTTCAATTGAAGAGAAGAGGATCATAAGCCATGCTAGGCCAATATTGACCAAGTAAATTTATCACAAATTCACAATCTAGAATTGATTTTTCCATTGCAATTTTAGTATAATTAAGCCAAACCCAAAAAATGATACATGAGATCCAGTAGTTCCATCTCATTGATTCAACATTAAACAATCACACTAAATAAATAAAATTAGAAACAAAACTGAGACAAATTAGATGCAGCTAGAAAAGAAGAGTAGGAGTGGCAAATCCCAAACTTTTCTCCTCCATTTTACCAAGAAAACTTTACAATATTTCTCAATATCGCATTAATAAATTATTACCTTCACCAGCTGAAACAACAAATAAGCATATTAAAATAGCCACCTTTAAACCTCTTTCTTCCATTCATAACCTGAAAATGTGTATAAAAAAAAATCAATGTCGCAGATATGTAGGTTTGAAATCTTTAAGAATATTGCATGTGTAAAAACTAAAATCACGGTAGTGTTAACGCGTAATTAGAAATTGAGGTGACCAGAAAGAGATTGAACACAGAAATTAGTAGATGCAAACCATCAAACACTTGGGGTTTGATAATGCATTTTCTTTGAAGCAAACCATCAAACACGTGGTGGATGTTGATTATACGAAGGGGTGGAGGCAGAAAAGGAAGCGGCTGTGATGGTGGTGGCTGTGGTTTTGGTGGGTCTATGGTAGTTGGTTTGTGCTGTGAGGATATGGGTGTGTTGACAGAGATGTAAGGGGTTTCGGAGTATGCTGCGAGAGGTCTCGGAGAGACAGCCGGAGAACGGAGAGGGAAACTAGAGAGAGGGAGGAGAGATATGGGTGAGAGAATGAGAAAATGGTGTGGGTGGCTGAAACACAGAGGGTTTGGGGTGGTTTGTGCGCATAGAGGATGAGAGAAAGAAGGGGAGGGGAGGAAGAAAACTACCTCAGAGAGACGCTGGTGTTGTGGCGGAGGCCTTGGCCATCTCTTGGAAATCCGGTAATAACCAAAAGAATATCAGTTGGAAATCATGGGCTTGATTTCACCCATAATAACCGAGAGAATATCGGTTGAAAGGTTTTAGAGAGAGAGAAACCATCGGCTAATGGTTAGGGTTTTAGGAATTGGAGATAGATCCTTCCCACTGAGAGAGATAGAGAGAGATACCTGACCGTTGGTGGAGCTGGGAAGCATGCCGTCGTTGTCGCCACTGGGAGGCGGTGGTTTGCTTCGACTGAGATTGGGGTGGGAGAACAGAGAGAAAGATGAGAGAGACGGAGGCAGAGGAGCAAAGAG
>JAHQCQ010008835.1:19788-33066 GCA_023539305.1 Ilex asprella | reverse complement strand
CCCCTCCCCATAATAGCTCTTAGAACAATCTTTAATGTGACATGAACGAACATCTTCTAAATTGGGGAAGCATAATAGCAAAAGCCTGAGGTATAGCTCCTTGACCTTTTTTGAACACCTGAGCTACATCACCTTACTTCAAACTCATGGAGTGCCTTGGTGCAAGGTGTCACACCAAGACACTTCTATTTTTCGGCTAAGTCAGTTGAGAAGTGACAAGCCACCCACACCTGAAATACCCAACAACCTCGTTGGAAGGCTAGCATGATACTACTTGATCAAATCCTCGAACTAACATAACGTTGTCTCATTCTCTTAAATAGTTTCTTCTAGTGTCTTGACAAGGTAGTGAGTCCTATTTTTCATAGTCGTTCTTGTAGTCTTGTTGTCAAGGACGGATTATGCCAATTCTGTAAAATGCTTCCTGATTGTTGGAGGAGCACAATGACGAATATTTCTGCTTGGGTCGTCTTGGTCCTCAATTTGTGGCTTTAGGAATGCAACATGAAAAATTGGGTGCAACTTGGGCCGATCGGGAAGATCCAACTTATAAGCCAACTTGTCAATCCTTTTTGTGATGGCAAACGGGCTATCACAGTGTTGGATCAGTCCCTTATGTGCATACTTTCGAGTGATTTTTTTTTTTCAAATCGGTTGAGTAAATTTTAGCTATAGTTATTGAAACTAGTCTAAGTAAATGAAATGCGTATGTAGACTATTAAAAGACAATAATATGAAAGGTACCAGTCAGTTTAAGGATCTCGTATGCTTTATATTGGTTAATTACTGGAAATGTCACATATATTATTGGATAAGTTATGGAAATACCGATGTTTAATTATGATATATTGATATATATACCTTCCTTAACTGATGTATGGTTATATTTATAATATGTTCATGGTTATGAACATCGAGCGGTACTTAATATTTTACACCATACTATCTATTATTATATACTTCATGTATAATACAGTGATGTACGTAATTGGGTGTTACGTAAAAGTCGATTGATTGGTTATAGACGGGTTAAGTCTCGACATATCCAATGCTGATTCCTTGTTGATATATCTTTAGATTCAGTATCAAGTATAGATTCTAACGTGTATAACTTTTTCTTCATACAAGCATTTTCAAAATAAATTCTGAGTTAATAACTCAACACAATTTACAAGCTTTGACAGATTGCTCCTCACAATTTCCAGCAATTTCACACAAAAACCCTGAAAATTCAAACATTACACACATAAAACCCTAATTACGCACAAACCCTAATTTACAGTTTTTAACCGTTTTAACTTACAAAATTTTTTTACTTAATTATTTTAATTCACATACTAATTAGGGTTTATCAGTTATCAGAACCGGATCAGATATTGAGCTAACAAAGAGACTTGATCAATAGTTTACTAGTCTAACCGTTGGATCAACTGATTGTGTAATAAAAAAAATATAATAAAATATAACAACTAATTGGCCTCAGCAATGGGCAGTCCCAGCCTGTTCGTTAGGAATTTTTAAGGCCATGGCCCACTCGTGGGTTGGCCTATTAGGCCCAAAATGAGCAAAATATGGGTTGGGTCTTAACCACCTTTTTATTAAAAAAAAATTATGTAAAAAAATACAAAAAAAATTATTTTTTTTATAAAAAATACAAAAAAGACATCAATTACATGAAGTTTGTATGAAAAAATATATTAACAAAAAAATTATTCAAATTAATATTAATTTAATTTAACAAATATTCATATACAGTTACAATGTTACATTACAAATTGATTAGTGGGTGAAATTATTTTGTATCATTACAAATTGAGTACATCCTAATTAGGTTGACAGTTATACAATTGACTATCATTTGCAAGTCTCAACCTATAAAAATTACAGATCAAATATCAAATAAACAGTACAATTATGTATCAAATATCAAATATCAAATATACTGATATTCATTGTATGTACACTAATTAACTGATTGTGTATTGTACACAAAAGCACAACAAACAAAAAACAAAAAGAGAGAAATGACAGCTCAACACCTCCTTATACATCCCCCATTCAACTCTCAAGTACACGACATATCCCCTACCTTTCTCTTCTCTCTCTCTCTCTCCCTCTGCAAATCCCCAACATTCATAGCTGTAACGCATCTAACATCATATAGATACTGGAGAGAGAGAGAGATGTAAAGGATCTATGAAGCAACATCATTAAAAAATTGCTCAAAGGGAAAAACTTCTATGAAGCAAAAATGCAAAATAAAACATCATACAAAGGGAAAACGTTCAATAAACCAAGAATTGAACCATGGGAAAACCCTCAGGAAATACTTTTATTCATTACAACCCATCAGATCTTGGGGCCTCCTAGAAATAACGACACACTGACAACACTGACTAGTGAACAAAAAATTACAATTACACTATGGCTTTGAGAACCCACACCTAGCCACCTTTGCATTCATTCTTAAGTTGAAACAAAAAAAAATATTCCTGAAATTACAATCAGCTCACTACACTACCCGATCGGTGCGTTGGCATATAATAGTGTGAAAAATAGTTCAACTTCTTGTATGTTTCGGATGATTTGGATAAACCTGTTCCTACTAGGTTCTTCAAGCAGTGGTGGTGCCAACTGCGCAATGCGGGGCAGAAGTTTGGCTAGTGGCATCCCTGATGACAAACTGCCTTCTGATTGAACCTCTATATCTTCTACTAGTGCATCCACCACTGTTTTCAAGGTCATATCAACGATATTTCCAAATTCAGCACTGCAAGCAAAATAAATAAATACAATTTGTAAAAAATTTAGCAAGTTGAAACAATAATAGTTTGGGTCAGCTTATGTTTAAATATCAATCTCTCAAGCACAAAACAAATACCATGGTACAAGTTTTACTTGGAAGCATTTTAAGATGATGTCATTTAATGAACTCACAAATATACAATATTTGCAGAATAACTCTTTATATAATAAATCTTATTTCAGTTTATCAACTTACTAAATTCAGCATTTAGAGCAGCTAAAAACCCGAGAAATTTTGGTGTTTAATATAAATTATATACCATTGTTTATCCCCGATACTGAACATAGGTCAGATATGCCAAGTTATTCGACATGAACTTGCTTCAAAACATTCTTTAAATTATCACTGAGACAGCCTCATCTCTGTTTAGAAGTCACATGAGCACGAGTACCACAGCTAGCCGTGGTGAATTACTTGAGGCAAATCAAGTTGTCTCACATGATATATTCCTCTGGAACACAAGAATGCTTGAATTTGCAATTAATAATGAAGGATTGCATTTAATTGCGTTAAGACTCTTCCTCTATCCCTACCAAACCTCAAACTCTATATCTGTGGCCCTAACCCACATTTGAAGCCAATAAGCCACAAGAGAGGCACATTTTATTTGATCTTCAAACTTCTCAATTGTTGAATCAGCAAGAAAACAACAGTACCTTGATAACACGGCACGCGTCTCTGCCATAAGTAGGTCAAATTTGGTTGCATGAGAAAGATCTGTACTGTCACTGCTGGAGGATGCAATAAGGTCGTGTACTCTGGCATCCTGTGGCATCAAATAATCCACCCAATGATGAGGATTTCCCATGCTCATGAACGTGTCCAGTATCTGCACAATGGTTTCATGGAGTACAGTAGTGTTGAACAAATCCTTCAACTGGTTCCTGCCAAAAAATGTTCATGAACAATTTTTTTATCAGCGACATCACAAATTCATAATGGATGAAAAAGTCATTACACGAAGAAAGACTGATTCTCAAATAAAGAAACAAGACAGAAAAAAAACAATAAACAGGTTGCATTTCACATACAGATTTCCAATGTGCCCTACTAACAAATGAACTTCTGGGGAAATCAGGAGAAACGCTGAGGTAGCCATTTCAGATACCAGAAAAATTTTAAAGAACCATGTCTAACATCTGCACAATGATTCAATATGGTACAGGAATGTCCAAGAAACCCTTACAACTGTTTTTATGCAAATGAAAATTTTATTAACGTTTCAAAATAGTAGTGGCTGCTATTTCATACAATGCCATGCAGTTTCAGAAATTTTTGAAGAAAACTTCATAAATAACTCTCACTAGATGAAGACTTTGCGAGGACAAAGGACCCAATTTACCTACAGGAAGTCCGTAGGAAGTTTTGGAGACTGACTTTAAGGTATTTAATTTGGTTCCATGTCTCGGTTGAAATCTATGGAGCCTGAGTCAAGGTATTTTAAAGCTATCATAGTTATTCAAGACCCCAAGCCAAGGTTTTGTCAGCTTATGGTGAAGGCCCAACAGAAGACACAAAACTGTGCGAAGAAAGGCATATGAGAAAGACAAAGCACGTTGCATTTACCAACATTGGACTAGTTTAGAATATGCAACACAATCTATAAAAAATCCGAAGCAACCTAAGACTTTTTTTAACGTATTAACCAAGAGCCTTATATAAATCAATGAAATGCACAGATATCCTTTCAATACGCAGATGAATTAAAACTAATTGTTGTACCATTAAGACACTGTAAAATATGCAACAGAGAACTAGTCGGTATGTTTTTTCATTTTTCTTTTGTCCCCCAAAGATGTGTATCAACTAAAAAGGGGTAGCCAATATCATTGAGATATATTCTTTCCATCCACATATACATCAACTACATGAAATATCAATGAACGACGTATATAATAAGGAAAGCTCCTCCGCCCCGCCCCGCCCCCTGACCCCAGGAGAAAAAGTGGCCCGGAGAGCACACGGTGCAAAAGCGGGTTCGAGAATCACCTCCTAAACCCCCAAAAGTGTGGTCTAATGTTATTATGAGCACCCCAAAAACAAAATAAATCAAATATCATTTCAAAAGTGCAACAATAATTGTATGGTTATATAAATCTTCAAAATATATTATATCACAAATTCGCAGACAAGCCTATGCATATCTGATACAAATAGTCAGCCATAAACCCATCAAGACAAACACTAATCTATTAATATTAAGCTGACGTGATGTAGCATGATGGAACATGGAGCTTATTGATATTATGAGAAAATATGACTGGTTGATTAAATATAAACGTACACACTGAACAGTGTTGGCCCAACTTATAGGCCACTAAGGTCATTGCCTAGGGGCCCCAAATTGGGAAAAAAATTGGGGCCCCAAAATAAATTTTCAAACAAAGGTATACAATCTAAATTTTGGGATATAATTAAGTACTCAATGCATTTTAACCATTGAATCAGTCCTCAAATTAAGTGCAAGTACAAGTAGTATTATTGTAAAAATTTTAGAACCTTTTTCAAAAAAGTTTAGGACCTTAGAGTTCAACCTAATTTTTTTTATCTTACCCGATATTTATATTATATGTATTATCACTTTGTAGTATTATTATTAAAATCAATTGTCTATCATATAATAATCATGAATAAAAATTTTACATTTCTATAAGTTAAATTTTAAGCCATTTTTTAATTAGTTTGTTTACAATACACATAATGACTATAAAATCAGTGAGTATAAGTAGCAAACAATGTAAAATTAATTAACCATAGTTATCTTACTAAATTTTATTATTAAACATAGCCCTATTTCTCACCAATACCTGGCAAAGTCTCATTTATTTTAGGACCACTCAACTAGTATAAATTCTTATTATTTTATCAGTTAAACTAATTTTCAATTATGTTTTGCTTTATCTTAAACAAATAGCATGTATCATTGCATTTGATCTCCGGATTTGACTTTAGTTAACACAATTTTTATTTGCAAAATTTGAATTAGTATGTTGTATCTCAAAAGGTAAAACAAATGATTTTTAAATAAACATATTTTAATATTTTGGTAACTATTTAATACTACTATTATTATTGCATAAATATTAATAAGGCCTCCTATAACATTTTTGCCTAAGGCCCTTACTTGGGTTGGGTCGTCCCTAACGCCGAAGGGCTTTAGTGAATTGATCAAAGGAACCTTACTTGGTGCACAAAGTATTCCGCCAAAAGTGGTGCACGAGGTGCAAGCTCCAACGAAGGAGTCGGGAGAAGGTTGAGATCAGGAAGTGATCAATTCGAAATGAGAGAAGGAGCAAGTAACAAAGGGGAAACCAACGATGTAGAAGAAGGTTGAATCGGGAGATTTTCTTCTTCTACATCATCCTCTGTTTCGGCTATAGTCAATCTCTTTCAGGTTGGGAGACTAGTTTAACCAAAGTGAGTTTTCTAACATTGACAAACCTTAATTTCGTACCCTGATGTTGAATTTGTAAATGTCATCTCCATGCGGTATTTCATTCTCCACACACTGTTTATTGTGTTCCATCACAAAGTATTTGTGTTTAAGAGGGGCAAAGAGCAGACTGCAGGCTGCAGAAGAGGTTCACTTGAATACTCCACTAATTTTGCAAACATAGGTAGGTATCTCTCTCAGCTTTTTCTTTTCTTTTCGTGTGTTTTTTACCCAAAGTGCTGAGGGTAGGAGTGAAGCAGCATTCCTTCGACTCTGTTTGGTTGTTCGTTCTTAAGTACATAAATATGAAAATAAAATAGAGACAGACATCATCTGGTACTTGGAGCTTAGATGAAGACACACAACATAAGCTAGTTTTTAAGATACTGAGCAAAGCCTCACCCCTTAAGGACTCCGGATGCTGCTGCCTGCATATTAGATATCAAGGTGGACAAGCCATCATTGCTTAGAAAATCTGCACTGGAAAGAAACTGCTGCTCGTCATTCCTTTCAATTTGCTCAGCTTCCTCCTGAAAGGACAGGGTTCCATTCATCCATTACACCGCATATCATTTTTTTAGGGTGATGTTTTAGCCTTCAATAACTATTAACAAGTTAAAAAAGAAGTTTAGTGACATCACATGTGAAGATTATAAACAATCCAAAACATAAATATTTCCAGCCTAATACCCAATGAGGCCATAGGGGTATGGTTATTAGGAGCTTACGATGAGCAGTCCCAATGCAGTTCAGATCACCCTGCTGTAGAAATGACTTCTACGGCGACAAGAGAGAGAGAAGGCCATATCATCATGTTTAAACAAGAAAATGAGTTTCATATTATAAGAAATGAGAAGAAAGGTGCCAATGTGGTGTGTTATGCCTGCAGTGGCACAATAAGCTTTAGCCATGTGTACCCATTAAATGCCATCAAAAGAGACAGATTTGATGATTTTGTACTAAAACTGTGATTATGTACGAAAGGTCACCATGCAAGCAAACAAGATCTATTACATGCCTTGTTGATACAGATTTGATTTTAAAAGAAAAAAAATGCATTTGAACAAGAAAGAAGGGAATCACTAACAAAGAAAAGTATGTATCAACATTTGCTCCGTGTTAGAAGTTCCTATACAGCCCATTGCCCCATGTTCCTGCCATGTAAGAGGATCAGTGGAACCTCTAGTCATCTCCTCATCCATTGAGTATCATATAATGTGTTACCAATTTATCAGTTAATAACACATCGATGTAACTTTCTGATCTGTGGATGTACGTACGATGTCCACATGTGGGTACACTGTATCAGACAATGTTATATATTTGTGCTTGCTTTGTTGTTTCCCTATCTTGAATTTCTATCTCCCAATTTATGGTATCAGTGTTGATTATTCGCTGCACAAAACCAACAAGATTATGCCTTGTGGCAAAACAATTTTCTATGGGACTAATTTTGTTACTCCCATAAATATCAAGTACAATGCTTTATGTTGGGAATTCCTTTTTAAGGGCTAGGCAGAGATTATGGATCTTCTAATTGCATGACAGAGGGGCCTGAAATGAAGGCCATTATAACCTTTTTGGCATACTTTGGGATGCTATTATAACTCCCAGTAAGGTAAACCATGTGGTAGATAAAGTTGACTTTGCACTTGTTTTAACAGTAAAAAAATATACATGTTAAATTGAAAAGAGAAAAGGAGAAAATAAAAACAGAATAAAATGGGCATTGTGAGAAAAGCATAATCATAAAATTCGTCAAGGATAAAGTAAAGCTCAAACTTGATTTCACTAATTTCGCAATACCCATCAAAACTGAGACTTCCACTTGTCATAAATACCATAAAAAATAACCTTCTATGTATCATCATCCACATCACTGCATACAAGGATGTTATCTCTATCAATCTGTTAAAAACTTTAACTTGCATTTCCAAACTAACAAGACACTTCATTTTCTGGTACTAGTAATAGATGTGAAATCTAAAACAAGTATTTTAAGATATCTGCCAAAAATTTTGAAGAAACCATAATTTTTTTTTTTCGCAAATTCCACATGGGGAACCAATTTAACCTTACACCTAGAAGACATCACAAAAGTTCTAGACCAGAAAAAAAGAGAAACTACTGAATCTCAAAGGATGTTAAATCTTGGTAGGTATGGGAAAAGCGTACAGAGTTTAAAGCCAAGGATGAAGAAAATAGAGTCTTTCTATATACACGTCAACCACTCAACCCAACCATCTAGATGCCACTTTTAAAAGAGTAAACCACCATATACACCTGGTGTTTTCCAAGCCATGTCAATCACAACAATCAAGGGTACCAAAGACAACAAACAATCAGACACACTAAAGCACGCAAGCAAGCACAAAACATGAACTTGACAAACCACTCCTGAGTAAAATATTGAAACTCTGAAACAATACCTCTAAAATGGTTTCCTCTTTAAAAGGCATGCCGCCACTCAACCAACAGACTACACTCTGACAGTTGAGATTAACTCAATGGAATGTTCCCACTTCCTCATAAGAACACAACAGTAACTAAACCTTTCTACAAAACTTTGTGGTGTTAAATTTTCTTATACCTCTGACCAGAAATCTCTGCACAACTCTACTATATTTGCTCCTTCTACATGGTAAGAGCTACTCTGCATAGGCTTAAATGCATGTCTTCAACTATAGAATTGTAACGTAGGGTAAGAAAGCCTCCTAAACAAACTGAAAGGATAAACCTATCCATATTTGGAGACAAATATTAGGGTTTTGTCGATGATCCTCGTCGATGCTCCTCCCTCATCTGACACTTTTTCAAAATGTTAAGATCCACAACATACTAACTCATCGGACCAAAACAATAAGCATTCACTAAGACAGAAAAATTATGCATGTCTTCAACTATATGATTGTAAGGTAGGATGAGAAATTCTTATAAACAAACTGCAAGGATAAACCTGGCAATATTTGGAGACAACTGTGAGGATTCTGTCAATGCTCCTCCCACATCAAACAATTTTCTAAAATGTTAAGAACCACAACTAACTGATTCATCCGACCAACGCAATAGCCATACACTAAGAAAAGAAACACTGCAATGTAATCACGTTTTGGGGAAATCACATCTATGAAATATCTATTTGCATAAATATATGCTACATGTCTTACTCTAAAATTTCCTGTTGATATCGTGCCATTGACATAAGTGGATGTTTCTTATAAAAATTTCAACTGCAAACAGGAAAAAGGCAGTAGCTCTTACAAGTAGCTGAGAACTTCCAATACCACGTGCAGTGTCAATATATAGATGTCTCCCCAATATGTTGACCTGAACTCTAATATATAAGCTAAGCATCGTCATTGCCCACAGGGACAAAGCCATTCTTGTGAAACCTGGGCAGTAAAGAGAATTCCAAGAAAAAATAAGCTAGCTATAACATTTTAATTGCAACACTTTCGAAGAAGATTTTGAAAGCTAAAGCACCACAAAGGTAAAAAAAACAAAAAGTCAACAACTTCATACTTAATATTTTGAGTCTATCCCATAACTCGAGTCTCTCGGATGACGCAAGAGTGTTGGGCCGACCCTTCCCTTTCATTAGCCTCTCTGCCAGGTTCATAACGTCCAACTCTTCTGCTACTTGACTACTTAAAGATAGCATTGCATGGGGCAATGTCGTCGTATCAGATATTCTTTGGATGTTCTCAAAGTGTGCCTGCATTCTGTTAGTCATTGGAAAACCCAAAAGTAAGAACCCAAATAACATTTATTTCATAAAAACAAATTCAAACAAATTCCATCTCAAGGAAAATGGAGATGTTGAATCTTTTATCTTAACTGGGCCTTAATGAGTTCATCACTTTCGTGCCTGCCCGCAAGTTCTCTTTCCAGATCAGATAGCCTACGCCTGTGAGCATCATAAAGCTTGTACACCAAGTATCCACTTCCTAAAACTCCAAGTGTGACATACAATTTCCTCTTATGCCTTCTCCAAAACTCCCTGACACGCAAGATCAATGACAAACAGAATTAAACCATCAAAAAAACAGTTTATTTTCCTTCTTTGCAAGTAGCAATAGAACAGCTACTCATTCCAAGCCCAACCACTAAATGGATAATCAAAAGTACCTAAACAAAGGGATTGAAGCATATAAACGGTAATTTCGAGAAAGACCCACTTACACAGCCACAAAATTGAAAAATCCCAGATGAATAAACGGGAATTTCAGTCACAAAAACAAAGTTCATCAAAATTGAGCTAAAATTGGCAAAAAAAAAAAACTAAACATCCAACAAAAAATGATGCAAAAACAAACAGAAAGATTATAAAAAAATGGAATTCACGTGAGATAAGAATTGACCCACCACATTCAATCTTCCTTCTTGAGTCGACCTATACAGCTCTGTATGCTCTACCACAGACCCAAGAGTAGCCGGACCTTCACTCTCTCTGTCTCTATCGCTTTCTCTCTCTAACAAATCCTCTTCCTTCTACGTAAAGCGAGGAACTGAACAGTAAATGATTCGGAGACGAAAAATTATGAAGGTACTGGCACTTTTTCGAACTTCGAGCAACGCATCTCACATCGGAAAACCTAAGGCGTTGTTTGTGTGCTCGAAAAATGCAAGAAAAAGGAATAAAATTTCATTAAGAAAAACATGGTGGGTCAGGCGATTCTCACATCTAAAATCTTATTGGATTGGACTTTCGCATTTAAGAGCATTTTCAATTCTTACATAAATTCATATTAAATTCAAAATTTTAATCTCTTTTAAATTTAAATTTATTTTCTTTTAAATTTGAGTTTCCCGTCTATTAAAATTTGAGTTTATCTATTAGATCACTTTGTAACAATGGTAATCTAAAATGTGTTAATATAGCTAGGAACTGTGAACCCCTCACCCATTTTTATGCTTACAGATGTCCTGTTGATTTTTGGAAGAACAAATATCGAGGAGACTGAAATAATATCACAATGTCTATCCACATACAAGCACTGGTCTGGCTAGCAAATAAATAAAGGGAAATCAGTGGTCTTCTATAGCAAGAACACAAACAGAAACATCATTAGAGGAATCAAAACAATTTTGTAGCTGAAGAAAAGTTCTAACAATGCTAAGTACCTCGGACTTTCTTTGAAAATTGGTAAAGTTAAGAACAAAGCTTTCCAACTAATCCTGAAAAAACTAGATACCAAGCTGCAAGGATAGAAGGTCTAGTTGTTCTCGTATGCTGGAAGGGCTACCCTGATCAAGTCTACAGTCCTCGCCATACCAGCATATGCAATCCTTTCTTCTCCTCATCACCATTTGTCAACAGATTGATAGAAAAATTAAAATTTTTTGGTGGGGACAATCAAAGGACAAGAAATCATTATGTCTCAAAGCATGAAATTTCATTTGTAGGGCAAGGAATACAGGGGGATTAGGATTCTGGAAAACCCATGATACAAATATGGCTCTAATGGCTAAACTATGATGGCAATTAACCTCAAAATCCCTCAAACTTTGGTCTTCCATGCTCTCAAGCAAGTATTGCTCAAGACATTCTTTTCCATATGTACCAAAACAACCCTCAGACTCACCCATATGGAAACAAATCCTTGAATGCAGACCAATCATTGAACAAGGGGTGTGTTATATAGTGGGTTCTGGGCACAAAATAAACATTTGGACTGTCTTTTGGATTCCTAACATCCCCTCCTTCAAACCCCAAATGATGCATGAAATTGACCCACTCCCGACACTAGTTGAAGAGCTTATTGATCAACGATCCAGAACTTGGAAGAGAAAAATCTTGTCATTGTACTTTGATGAACAAACAACCCAAGCTATCCTCAAGATAAAGTTACCTACTTTCCACACTGAAGACAAAATGCCTTGGATTCCCTCTAATTCAGGATTGTTCACAACAAAATCAACCTACATCTCACAGATAGCAAATCTAGGTACAACTAGCCAGTATCTCAACACCCCTGATTGGATCAAACTGTGAAAATTCCCCTTACATGAGAGATTAAAGATGTGAATTTGGAGATCCGTGACAGAGAGCCTACCCACCAAAACCACCCTATCCAGCAGATTTCCAATCCAAGACATTTTATGTTCTTTCTGTCATCAAGCATCAAAATCTAAGGTACACTTTTTCTTCCAATGCCACCTAGCCAAGACAATATGATTCCATAATAGGGGATTTCACACAGAAGCATTCTTTTATCTTACGTTCCAAGAGTGGGTCCACAATCTCCTTAACCCTAGACCAATTTTTAACCTATGCAGACTTTCTTGTGATCAATTCTTTCTCTTTGCTGGAGTTGTGATTGTTACAATTTGGAAATGGAGAAACAAAATCATCTTTGGGAACGAAACACCTAAGCATACTTTGATAATACAGAAGATTAACCATCTCTTTGATGAATTTTTGGCGCAATCAAAGAATTCCAAACTTGCTAGTGCTCATCAACTACTACCAGCACGCCAAAGAATGAGCACATAGACCCCACCAAATGAAGGAGAAATAAAAATCAATATTGACGCAGTTATTGGGAAAGGTAAAGCTTGCTTGACAGCAATTGCAAGAGATGAGAGAGGTCAAGTAATTCAATCACTGATCACACAAGAAGGACATGATGACGACCCACTTGTTGCATAATCCTTGGCTGCAAGAAGACTAGCTTTTTGGACACTCTAAAAAAATTGGAATTATGTCATCATTGAGGGGGATTCACAGCCTGTTACACATGCAACCATGCTCCCCCACATCAATCCATCATATCCATAATACAAGATCTCAAAGACCTTCTACAACAACACATGAATATGATTCATGCATGCAGACAAGCAAACAAAACTGCACACAAACTGACGCAATGGGTGCTGAGGAATAATTATCAGAGAACTCTTAATGTTGAAAACCTCCCCCCTTGGTTATGAGACAAATAGTCATTGATATGGACAATGTTCATGGATCACAACAGCCGGTAGAAACAGGATTAACAGTAGGAGTAGAAAATGTAAATATAGATGTTTATGTTTATTG
>JAHQCQ010008835.1:0-19388 GCA_023539305.1 Ilex asprella | reverse complement strand
CGGACCTTCACTCTCTCTGTCTCTATCGCTTTCTCTCTCTAACAAATCCTCTTCCTTCTACGTAAAGCGAGGAACTGAACAGTAAATGATTCGGAGACGAAAAATTATGAAGGTACTGGCACTTTTTCGAACTTCGAGCAACGCATCTCACATCGGAAAACCTAAGGCGTTGTTTGTCTGCTCGAAAAATGCAAGAAAAAGGAATAAAATTTCATTAAGAAAAACATGGTGGGTCAGGCGATTCTCACATCTAAAATCTTATTGGATTGGACTTTCGCATTTAAGAGCATTTTCAATTCTTACATAAATTCATATTAAATTCAAAATTTTAATCTCTTTTAAATTTAAATTTATTTCCTTTTAAATTTGAGTTTCTCGTCTATTAAAATTTGAGTTTATCTATTAGATCACTTTGTAACAATGGTAATCTAAAATGTGTTAATATAGCTAGGAACTGTGAACCCCTCACCCATTTTTATGCTTACAGATGTCCTGTTGATTTTTGGAAGAACAAATATCGAGGAGACTGAAATAATATCACAATGTCTATCCACATACAAGCACTGGTCTGGCTAGCAAATAAATAAAGGGAAATCAGTGGTCTTCTATAGCAAGAACACAAACAGAAACATCATTAGAGGAATCAAAACAATTTTGTAGCTGAAGAAAAGTTCTAACAATGCTAAGTACCTCGGACTTTCTTTGAAAATTGGTAAAGTTAAGAACAAAGCTTTCCAACTAATCCTGAAAAAACTAGATACCAAGCTGCAAGGATAGAAGGTCTAGTTGTTCTCGTATGCTGGAAGGGCTACCCTGATCAAGTCTACAGTCCTCGCCATACCAGCATATGCAATCCTTTCTTCTCCTCATCACCATTTGTCAACAGATTGATAGAAAAATTAAAATTTTTTGGTGGGGACAATCAAAGGACAAGAAATCATTATGTCTCAAAGCATGAAATTTCATTTGTAGGGCAAGGAATACAGGGGGATTAGGATTCTGGAAAACCCATGATACAAATATGGCTCTAATGGCTAAACTATGATGGCAATTAACCTCAAAATCCCTCAAACTTTGGTCTTCCATGCTCTCAAGCAAGTATTGCTCAAGACATTCTTTTCCATATGTACCAAAACAACCCTCAGACTCACCCATATGGAAACAAATCCTTGAATGCAGACCAATCATTGAACAAGGGGTGTGTTATATAGTGGGTTCTGGGCACAAAATAAACATTTGGACTGTCTTTTGGATTCCTAACATCCCCTCCTTCAAACCCCAAATGATGCATGAAATTGACCCACTCCCGACACTAGTTGAAGAGCTTATTGATCAACGATCCATAACTTGGAAGAGAAAAATCTTGTCATTGTACTTTGATGAACAAACAACCCAAGCTATCCTCAAGATAAAGTTACCTACTTTCCACACTGAAGACAAAATGCCTTGGATTCCCTCTAATTCAGGATTGTTCACAACAAAATCAACCTACATCTCACAGATAGCAAATCTAGGTACAACTAGCCAGTATCTCAACACCCCTGATTGGATCAAACTGTGAAAATTCCCCTTACATGAGAGATTAAAGATGTGAATTTGGAGATCCGTGACAGAGAGCCTACCCACCAAAACCACCCTATCCAGCAGATTTCCAATCCAAGACATTTTATGTTCTTTCTGTCATCAAGCATCAAAATCTAAGGTACACTTTTTCTTCCAATGCCACCTAGCCAAGACAATATGATTCCATAATAGGGGATTTCACACAGAAGCATTCTTTTATCTTACGTTCCAAGAGTGGGTCCACAATCTCCTTAACCCTAGACCAATTTTTAACCTATGCAGACTTTCTTGTGATCAATTCTTTCTCTTTGCTGGAGTTGTGATTGTTACAATTTGGAAATGGAGAAACAAAATCATCTTTGGGAACGAAACACCTAAGCATACTTTGATAATACAGAAGATTAACCATCTCTTTGATGAATTTTTGGCGCAATCAAAGAATTCCAAACTTGCTAGTGCTCATCAACTACTACCAGCACGCCAAAGAATGAGCACATAGACCCCACCAAATGAAGGAGAAATAAAAATCAATATTGACGCAGTTATTGGGAAAGGTAAAGCTTGCTTGACAGCAATTGCAAGAGATGAGAGAGGTCAAGTAATTCAATCACTGATCACACAAGAAGGACATGATGACGACCCACTTGTTGCATAATCCTTGGCTGCAAGAAGACTAGCTTTTTGGACACTCTAAAAAAATTGGAATTATGTCATCATTGAGGGGGATTCACAGCCTGTTACATATGCAACCATGCTCCCCCACATCAATCCATCATATCCATAATACAAGATCTCAAAGACCTTCTACAACAACACATGAATATGATTCATGCATGCAGACAAGCAAACAAAACTGCACACAAACTGACGCAATGGGTGCTGAGGAATAATTATCAGAGAACTCTTAATGTTGAAAACCTCCCCCCTTGGTTATGAGACAAATAGTCATTGATATGGACAATGTTCATGGATCACAACAGCCGGTAGAAACAGGATTAACAGTAGGAGTAGAAAATGTAAATATAGATGTTTATGTTTATTGAACTCTCTCCTTGTACATCATCATTTCTCAACAAAAAAAAAAATCAAACTTTTTACTCAAATTTAAATAATATTTTTTGTCAAAGTTTATACTCGATAATATCTATGTTTATACTATAGATTAAAAGTACAAAAATAAAAAATATTATGTTTATACTATATATTAAAATATTTAATTTAAGAGAGAGTATCACACTTCTAATTTTATAAGAGAGTGTGAATTAAAAAATACATTTAGTTCAAAATCTCCCCTGCTTTATGAAGAATAGATTTTCAAGCCACAATATTTGGACCAACATCATGATCAATTACAAGTTCTATCTCCACATCCTCACCTATTCTTGTCTTGGTTTTTCCACTCAAATTTGAAAAATGGTAAGTAAGGGTAAGCACAACTAGCCCGATAGAGAAATTTTTCCTAAGCCTAAACAAGAGTTTAAATACATATGAAAATAGGTGTAAGTGGTGCTATGTAGATCACCCACGGTATTTAATATCTTTAACTAATCTTCTCAAGGAGTAGTATAAATCCTTGGAGCCTCGTAAGGAACCAAACTCATCTGTTAAGCCTCTACCTTCGTCTTCACATGAACGAATAGTTAAAGGTAATTAATATAGTTGATTTTGAAATGTTTAATGCATGTGTATACTATGTTTAGTGAACAAGGAGTGAACGAGGAACCGCTATCTACTACCGACCTTTGCCTATCATTGAAGACTCAACAAGTTTATAAAATATCATTTGCACGCATGTTGTGATCGGTAGATTCCTTGTGTTTTATACGACATGGATCAATACCTCATAAATATTAGCTATGAGAAGTCTGTAATGTCTTCCACCATTAGGCTCAAGTGCCCATTGTTTTTTTGGAATTCGATCAAGCTACCAGGCAGTTGTCAGGTTGATTTGCTTGATTTCCTCTATTTTTTTGGTTATATACTTGTAGATTTGGTGTGCACCACTAGCATCCCAAGCAAGATATTTTAGACTGACATTCTTAAAATAATAGTTGAAGTTGTTGCGGACATGTCGTAAGCAAAATCGATGATAAACATAAAGCGTTTGCCATCTAGAATTCTGTTACTCACAGATTGGAATATATGTTGATGGCAATTGCAATTGAAAATTTTGTTGTCACTCACAACATGTCATCTAAGTAGCCTAGAAAACCAACCTTATTTGCTTTTACTTTTCTCATCTATGATTGCAAAGGTGAGCAGATATATCTGATGATTCCCATCAATGCCTGTAGCAATTGACAACTTCGTCTTGTGTTTTCCATATAGAAATGTGGCATCAATACTGAAAAATGGACGCCAATATTTGAAAGCTTTGATTGATGGTTGAAAAGCCCAAAATAGTTGGTCTAACACTGTCATACCATTCCCAAGGTTGATCAACTGTTATTTGACTATGGTTCCATGATCATACTTTTGTAGTATACCCATAAATTTGGGCAATAAAACGTATGACTCATCCTAGTCGTAAAAAAACTTGCATATTGCAATCTGCTATGATTTCTACGTCTTCTTTTATGAAATGTCATACGTATACTTGTCACGAATGTATTGTATTATCACAACAATCTTCAAAGTTGATATGCCTTCAGGAGGCCTTCAATTTGTCGTGCAATGAATTATCAATCTAATTGTAGATGATCTTGATTGGCCGACGGATGTAGACAAATGTGAGAGTCATCATATTTGATAATCTGAAACATCCTATGTGTTTTCTATTGACAAGCACGGAGCCTCAACTTGCACCCTAATTTATGTCATTTACATCGCAACGACAATAATTTTCTCACTTTCAATCAACTCAAATTTGGACATAATCCACTTTGACTTCGAAGATAAGTTTTTTGGGTAATTCTGGTCAATCAGAATCATATACGTGAGCAAGACTAGTAAGAGATGCAATGTTGGTGCCAGAAGCATTGGACAATTCATTATCAATAAAGAAGGTGGACACTGACTCGTGGAAGCTAACATTGGCTTCCATTGCATTTGATTGCCCAACTTCTTCACTGTCATCGTCAATATTTTTCATGTTCGCCATCACTATAAATATCCTAGTCTTCATCGTCTCTGTCTTTCTTATGATCAACTGCACGTATTTCGTTGCATGCCCACCGATTACTATCAAATTGAACAAGTTGTTCAATGACATTGTAACTTGTAAGACTTTGATGTGGATGCCAAAATTTAAAAGGTAAAACAAAAGTCGGTACAATTTTTTAGATTTAATTGAGCAAAAATACAACACTAAATCTTATTTGGACTAATGTGATTTTTTTAAAAAATTGACAAGAATGCCATTCGATAAAAGGGAAAGGGATGGAACATATATGTTTGTCAACTGTTTTCTTTGGCAATAGTGAAGTAATGGAGAGGTAATTAAGAGTGCAGTAATTATCACAACCCTGCTTCTTTGGAAATTTTGAAAATGGGATAGATTTTGTGTAGAATCTCCACAGAGTAGTTAAGATTAACAACGATTTTTTTCAAAAAAAAATAGAGGAAAAAGACGATTAAAATTCCAGAGATTTGGTGTCTAGTAATTTTCACCGAAAAATGTTGGTTGCCTTTGGGTTTCATATATAAAATATATTATTTAGTTTTTTTTTTTTTTCAAAACTCTATAATTTCTATTCAAAAAACAAAATTTTAAAACCATAATTTCAGAGATGAAAATCACAAAGTAGAATTCTTTTATATTGAAAGAATAATTCAAAAATTGAAGGTATTTGAATACAAATTCTAAACATTTTGAAAATAATTTTGTTTGATCTAACAGTGTTGAGTAATTGTATTGGGATTCAAAGAATTTCATTCTTATCTTTGTCGTTGGTAACTGTTTTGGAATTACGATCATTTGAATCATACAAAAGTAAGAGATTGTTTATTAATTTTTTTTTAGTTCAGTTTTTTTTGATAAAATCCCAACCTATTTTTTGTTAAAAGAAAATAATAAAAGGTCAATTCTTCAATCTAAATGAGTTGAGTTTTGCTTATCAAAATTATGTGTATATGGTAATAATGGTATGAATAACTATAATGAGTAACTGCATAGTAAATGTACATATTCATAGTATGAAACTAAGTTACACCACATAGTGATACATTACCGTACTTGTATACACAATATAGCTACTGTATGCAACTAAGTTACACCCAAAAGGTATAATACTCCTAAAAACCTAACTCAAAGCCATTGTAAAAATTAAAACAGTTACCAATGTGTGGGATAATGATTAGGTTAATATAGATACACCATAAAGTTACTGGATGATACCCTAACATTGTTGTTTAGTTTTGGATGTTGTCTGTTTTAATAAAAAGTATAACATCAATTTTGGGTAATCTGTATAAATTATGAAATTTATTTTATTATGTTTTTAGTAACTCTATTAAATAAATGTATGCTGCACCTCTATTCAAGTTTTTGTAACATAATTATGTTTGCATAAAAACAAGACCATATACATCTTTGGACTTTATCCAATTAGAGATACATCATGTCTTAACAATTACATGAGACTGTGATTGTTACACGCATTAACAAACCAGTTACACCGATTAAAATAAATAAATAAGTTCTTTTTTCCCTACATCCCAACAATGAACAACACATAATATTTGACAAAACACCTTTGCCAAATTAAAATTACAATTTTCTAGTAAAAATGGCCGAATAAAAGAAAAAACTTGATTATTAAAAACTTACTTTCAAGTCGATAATGGTGATCAATATTTTCAATTCCTTTTTTCATAGAAATAATCAATTGATTAAGAAAAATAGACTTCAGAATCAAATAAAAATAAACCAAGAAGATATCGCAACCAGAGAAGTGAAATCACAAAGCCAGACGTTGAACGAAATTGCAAGAAAGCCGACTGTTGAAGAACACGTTTTAAGACAAAGATAATACAAAACTACAATTCAAAATTAAAAAAAGAATGATAATACCTAATGAAATCTTTACATATTTGATTTGATACATAACTATCAATTAAGAATTCATAATTTAAGGGAGGGTATTTAGGTAAAAAAAATTGATTTCATTTGAATTTTGTACCTAAACACAATATATTTTATTAAAATTGAACTTAATAGAGTAAAAAACATATCTATACATTTTTTCTTAAATAAGTCTAAAAAATTATACCCACACCAAAAAAACCCAATTCTAAACAAGATGTGGCGTATGTCATCGACATTGACAATGTATGGGTATTGGGCCTAGTATTGAACTTGAGTGCATATTGCTCATCCTCCATAAATCCATGCTCGATAACGAACTTGGGTGCCTATGCCTCATCCGCCAAATTAAGCGGCGAATTATAAGCAAATGAATGTACTTATTCACCAATATGAGGCAAATTCATGATTTCTTTGGTCTCTAGGTATATATCAATGCTATTAAGTGTTGGGTTCTCAAAAAAAAAAAAAAAACATACATCATTTCCACGCCATCAAAAATTTTGATTTCAAACTCCATGTACTTTAGCATGTGATCCCCAAAAAATATTGGAAATCGACAAATTATCCTTACTTGGAATCTTGAACTATACATTTTGTTTCGTGCTTTAACTTGATGCACCGTTGAGAGCTTGCCATTGTCTGACAATCCTTCTTCACCGTATTCAATATTACCTCTTCAATAACACATTACTGTTACATGTCTTCGTAACATTTTTAACCTTCATTAAAAATCTAAGTATCAAATAATTTGGGTAAAATTTCCCCCCAAAAGTAAACCCCAAAAAAAATTTAACATTCTTACTCAATTGATATTTTTCACATGCACCCTCAAGAAAAGTATAATGTGTCGAATTGCATTAGATAAATATGATGTCTTTTCCTTTTTATATAGTTTTGTTCAAAATTTAACTAGTTTGCTCATCTTTTTCTCATAATAGAGTCACACAATTAAATTATTAAAATAAGCTAAATAAAGTCTAAGTTCAACTATTTTCATGATCGTGATGTTTGTTCATAACGTTTTCTTAATTATTGAGCTTGATCTCACACATGTTTTCCTATTCTCTTACATCAATGGAGATATAAATAATTGAAACTTGGATTGTCTAGATCGTTACAGATAGTACTTTACAGCATGAATAAAATCGCGATTCTGACATGTTCTTTTTTAAAAATCCTTTTTTATGAACAACATATAAAAGACACAAATGGTCTCGTTTTATTTTTACATTATTTGCTAAGACATGTAACACATCTTACAAAGGTGCCTACAAATGCATCACATAACTTATTGGACAAACATAATTTTTTATTATTATTATTTTTGTTAATAATATGATGTGATAGTTTCTAGATTGGATTTTTACATAAACACTTATAAAAGATTATAAGAATCCAAAAGAAATTTTAAGTCAAAGATTTTAATAGGGCGACTAAAATTTGTTATGATAGGATAATAAACGAATATAAAAGTTAACAAAAAAATTAAGAATGAAATTGAGAAAACAAAAGATCAAAACACCTCCTTGGATGTAATTGATGTCATAATATTAATTACAAAAAAAATCAAAAAATCAAAAAAAATTTCTCAATTTGATGATATTCATAAGTACTTAGAAATGCTCAATGTGCATTGCACATGGCTAAACTTAGGCAATAAATTTTTTTGTGAACTCTAGATAAAGCATATAAAGTATGTATCAATGTATCCAATAAGATAGTTAAATTTTTAAACTTATGTGGTATATTTTTCTTCCAAAATTTTACACGCTTATCACACACTTTTTTCTCTAAATATTACAAATCTAACACAAACACTCCACAACGCACACTCAAACAGACACTCATTATATACACACAAACACTTATTATATACACATTGTAGCTGTTTATATACTCTAATATACACATAGTATCATAGTAGTTTAATATACAGTGATTTCAGTTACGAAGTATTGCTATTTAAGTTAAATGACATATCATATTCAAGTTTATATTATATTAAAAAGCATTATACAAATTAAATCTAGTACTAAGAAAAAAAAATAAAAATTAGTAGCATATATTTTAATTTAGAATGATGTGATTGTCTTATGTACTTTTTCAAAATAATGTACTTTTTCAAGGCACGTGTTATATCTGTTACCAAACAAACCCACCTGAATTACAGCTTAACCCACAAAACCCATTATATGTCCCACCCAGTCCCAAACACTCAAAACCCTAAAATCCCCATGATATATATACCCCTCTTGACTCGCCTAGGGTTTTCCTACCTTCTGACTCGCACCGTCTCCTTGTTCCTCACTCCTGATCCTCTGTTGAGAGAGAGAGAGAGAGAGAGAGAGAGAGACTCATCACTCAAAAGTTCCAAAAATGTCTGAGCTTTTGGTTCTGAAGGGCACGATGAGAGCCCACACCGACTGGGTCACAGCCATAGCCACGCCGATCGATAACTCCGACATGATAGTCACCTCCTCACGCGACAAGTCCATAATTCTCTGGTCTTTGACAAAGGAGGACAAGACCTACGGCGTTGCACGACGCCGTTTAAATGGTCATTCCCACTTTGTTCAGGACGTCGTCCTCTCCTCCGACGGCCAATTTGCTCTCTCCGGCTCATGGGACGGCGAGCTCCGTCTGTGGGATCTACAGGCTGGGACCACAGCACGCCGATTTGTAGGCCACACCAAAGACGTCCTCTCTGTCGCGTTCTCCTTCGACAACCGTCAGATTGTTTCCGCTTCTCGTGACCGTTCGATCAAGCTGTGGAACACCCTCGGCGAGTGCAAGTACACCATTCAGGACGGCGAGGCACATTCCGATTGGGTCAGTTGCGTTCGATTCAGCCCCAATAATCTGGCCCCCACCATCGTTTCGGCGTCGTGGGACCGGACTGTGAAGATCTGGAACTTGACCAATTGTAAGCTACGGTCAACGTTGGCCGGCCACGGAGGCTACGTCAACACGGTGGCAGTGTCGCCGGACGGGTCGTTGTGTGCGAGTGGTGGGAAAGATGGGGTGATATTGCTGTGGGATTTGGCTGAGGGGAGGAAGCTCTACTCGCTGGAAGCTGGGTCGATAATACACGCGCTGTGTTTTAGCCCGAATCGGTACTGGTTATGCGCAGCTACAGAGGCGTGTATAAGGATATGGGATTTGGAGAGCAAGCTTGTGGTGGTGGATTTGCGGGTGGATCTGAAGGCTGAAAGTGATATGGCTCCCGAGGTGGCTACAACTGGCCAGAACAATACTGGCAAAAACAAGGTTTAATCACATTCTTCTTAGTGTTTTTGATCCTTCCATAACCAATCTGCACATTTAAACATGTATGCATGCATGTGATACATATGATTGTGTGTGTATATATGGTGATGCATTTAAGGAACAAAAAGTGTGGATTCTCTAAAATTAATATATGTGACGGTCCTTAATGCTTTAGTTATTTTGTGACTTGGGTATAGAAACTATCAAGCAACTTATTGTGGTTCATTATTACTGCTCGATTAGACTTGGTACTGAGTTGAACAATCAAAACATAGCATATAAGATGATTTTTTTAGGCTAAAGCATCATTGATTAGAAATTGGCTTGTTATATTTTGTGGGCAATGTTTTTTGGATTTCCTTGAGCTTGAGCTTGAGCAGTATTTAGTCATATGATCTGGAAACTATGCCGGACCTGAGTTGAGAATCCAAATTCCACAATATATTGACCCCAATTTTTATGGTATACAAGAGAATCTGATACTCCATCAAAATCACTATTTTTTTGTGATAGTCAACTTGAGTGAAATTGGGCATAACAAAAGGCTTGGCTGGATTTGATTAAACACCATAATAATAATAGCAATTCTATTAAATTAGCAGAGGGATATATGGTAAAATAGATCATTTAAATCCCAAAACCAGCATTAGGCAGGACATTTTACTTGCATTGCCTGGTGTGTATGCATGTAGCTATACATTTATCTAGGAGTGTTTTTACAGATGTATGACTGGATGAAGATAATAATTCTGGGTCTTGGTTTAATGTAACTTCTTGGATTTGTAGCTTTGATATTTTTTGGTGGTAACTAGCCAGTATGATATTGTACCTGTAGTTTCACCTGAGAATCAGCTGCATTGATGATATTTTGCTTTTAATGATGATGGTCATGTTTAGTTTTGGCTTAGTATTGCTTCTTATTATATGCCCTTTTAGTTTTTCTGATTCAAATGATATGCTAACTATCATTTCTTCTGAAATTCTGTTTCACCATTCCTATATTCATGTGGAAGACTAAAATGTAGCTTTAGACATTTAGATCCATGGGCTTTTTTCTGCTATTTAATTATGCTATTTAATTATGTAATTGCAATATTCATTATATGTGTTGGGATGCAATTTGGTTTCTCATTTTTGTTAGATTTGCTTATGATTTTACTTTATATTTCAGTTTACATATTTATGTATTAGAATACTGGGTTGTTTTCCTTTCTAGTGTGCGAGGTAGTATATGAATGTTTTGTGTTACTTTATTGCTTAATATATCTGTTTAGCTTTTGTCTGGTTTGTATGGGCATTGCTGTATGTTTTGATCTTTGTTAATTATCGTATATATATCTATATTTGTCTATTTGGTCTTTTAGATATTGCCTCTTGTTGAAATGATATGTGAAGGATTTTTTTACCAGTTGTATTCATCGTGTTTTAGTTTGGAATGTGTAGATCTTGTAGATTTGATGAGCTCCTTTTGCCATTTATTGACTTAATAAATTTGACATTGATACACTTATGGTTTAGTCTTGTTGTCTATACTTTTTTCATTTCTTACACATTTTTCGAATTCTCTTGTTTTATCTACAAAATCAAAGTCTAGTGTTGAAATGTAAGAGGTTAACAATTCACAAATTGTTCATATTCTTTTGTGGACATGTATCAATGGTTAAGATAATTAACTCTGGCAACTGGCAAGGGGGAAAATTAAAAGAGGTTCTCCTCCTTTGCATGATGATACAATTATTTGATTATAGTCGAAGTGGATTCTTCTATAATGATTGTGGGGTGTGTCTATTCTGGCATTCAACTTGGACTATTGTGACTGTGGTAGTATTTTTGTTACGTAAAATAGGAGGTCTGTCATTAGGAATGCCCAAACATGCTTTCTGTACCTGGAATGTTGTGGACTTGTTCTTGATTAAAAATGGTGCCAAGGGCTCATCATTTAAGCATTAGGAGTTTTAACCCTTTACATTGTGCCTAGTGTGCTCTGAAGTTGTGTTCCTGTAAGGATTTATCTGGAAGCGGTTGTTTGTTTGACTAACATATTGGTAATGTGTAGATGCTTATATATTGTTATCCTTTGCACTGTATTTTTACAGGTCATTTACTGCACTTGCTTGAGTTGGAGCGCTGATGGAAGCACATTGTTCAGTGGGTATACAGATGGTGTGGTCCGAGTTTGGGGAGTTGGGCGTTAGTGATTTAGTCGTCATCAAGTTCCAAATGCACTTGCCTACCTTCTTATAATAGAGATAGTCTAAGTGACTTGACTTAGGCTTTGTGTGAAATGTTGGAAATGATATTTGGATTTCTTTATATTTATGTTTGATGGTTTGGGGCCCATACATTAATTACGGCTTCAATTTTGAATATTTTGGTAGTTGCTACGAGTTTTTTTGATCACCAGTTTAAGCTGTTTTTCTTATTTTGCCATTTCTTGCTTAGGCTTTTTTTATTTATCAGAATATAAGGGACTTTATGCATAGATGATTGTTATATCAGCCGGCATTCTTTTGATTGCTAGGCATAATAATAAATAAATAAAACCTCGACTGACATCCTTTTTTTTTTTTGTTTTTTGCATGAAAATCATAATAGATAAAGCAATAACCCACAAGAAAGTGTTTGGTATCCTTTTTGTCTAAAACCTTTGGCTACTCTTCTTTAAAGTTTGAATAAAATCCGTGTGTTGTATTTTGGTTAAAATACTTGCCTGGAGCCAGTAATAGGTTCAGGTCCGAGAGGCTAATCAGTTTAGTTCACAATTTTCCACATTAATTTCCCGAACATATTTCTTCTATATAGCACGTGAAAAAGTTAACATTGCGTTTGGTTGGTCAGAATGAAACATGAGAATTGGTGAGAAGAAACATGAGAATTGAATGACTATTATTTAGTAATACTAATTATAATGTTTGGTATATAGTAATAAAAATTTATTCTCATTATCATGGAATATCTAATTTCACTAGTTTAGGATTTATCATTCTAATATTTTGTGGTATTTTTCCTTCTCAACTGTCATTACTTTGTCACCACCACTACTAGCACCTCCACCCAAGGTTGGGGTCTGGTTCGGGTTGGGTTTTGGCCCAAGTTCAGGGTTGGATTTGGGTCTGTGGTCAAGTCTTGATTTGCGGTCAGGTCAAGGTCTAGAGTCGGGAATCATGTTCGGGGACGAATTCGAGTTCGGGTCAAGGGAGTATCTAAAAATTTATGTAAATTTTTAATTTTATTCCCACACTTGATCGTGGTTGTTACCAAACATTGAAATGATAATGTACATTCTATTCTATTATTATGTCTATTCCATTCTATGCTTCATTTCGTTCACATGTCAAAACATTAACTCTATGAATTCGGACGAGGGTCAATCAAGTAGAGTTGAGCATAGAAAATAAAGACTACTCTTGCTAAGGGTGTAACTTGAGCGGGCCAACCCAAATTCAACCCGTACCCAACTTGAAAAAATAGGGCTTGAATTAGAATTTTTAATACTTGAATTGGGTCTAAACAAAAAACCTCCAATCCGAATTGAATTTGGGCAAGCCTCAAGTTGAGGCATAGAGTTGTCGGGTTCAACCCGAATATTAAAATCGGGTTGAACCCGAATATATATAAATATATTTAATTAGGATTAATATTTATTTTCACTCTTCAGAGTTCAGATTTTTACTTCACTTCACTTCAAGTTTTTGTTGGACCAAAACAGTTTTTTGGTCGACTTTGAGCTAAAATTAAAGTAGGATTCAATTGTTATTTCGAATAAATTTTTGTGAGTTCATATTCTACTCCGTGAGGAGTATAATGTAATATATTCACTTGCTCAAATCAAGTAAGAAATGAATGAGAAAATAGGTTCCAAAGTGACCCTCTTGAAAAAGTGGTGCAATGTGGGATGTGACACCAATCCCACATTGGTTGAGGAAGAAGTTCAAAATTGGCATATATAAGCCAAGTTTGCTCTATGGGTTGGGCCTTAAGGGGTTCCACAATTTTATGAGCGGAGCGAGCGCTTACATGCCGTTGGTTCGACCACACACGCTTTGCCCTCCCGCCTCGCCACGGCCAGGCTCGGGTACGGGTGTGAACTTAATTAAATGGACATTAATTTCTTAACCCGAAATTAATTTGATGGTATTCGTGAGTCAATTTATTTCAGTCCGAAAATTTGGACTGTTTCTGTTCACGAAGAACTCTACTGGCTATTAGAGGTTTTATTTCTAGGTTGTGTCTTTAAGTGTGGTGATTGTCCGAAAAGTCACCAAAGTGTCTATAAATACACAGGTTCATTTACCATTCTGAATATAATAAATTCGATCATTCATTAAGGCATTGAGACAGTGCATTTGAAAAGTACACAACATAAGTTTGGTTCGTTGTACGAATAGATTGGAGTGTTACTTCTATTCGTGGAAAATCATTATATCCTGAGAGGCAGACGCTCAATATTCCATAAGCACTAAGTGTGGGGGCAAAATCTGTCTTAAGGACATAGTGTCAAACACTGACCTTGATCTAATTGAAGTTAAATAACAGTTTTTGTTTTACAATCGGATTAGTATTTAATTTGTTTAGACAAAATAGTTACGTGTAATTATTTATTGTAATTCTTTCGTATAAGGTTGTCACTGTTATTCTTTACTATAACTCTTTGTTGTTGATGTTTCATTATACTGCTGTAAACTGTGTAACTCTTTCGTCAAAGTTGTTTCTATGTAATTATTTTGCATTTCATTGTTACTGTTATGTTTTACTTTAAGTTACATAATATTAAAAATATCAATAAGTGATTATACATTATTTAGAACACCACATATTTTTCAACAGTCTTCACCTCTGCGCCTTTATCACTCAGATTCCTCTCTCTTCATCTACGCCTCACCCTTCATTTTAAATCACTTGAAAAAAATAAGATCTATAATTGAAAAAATCAAATTTACACTTCAAAAAATCAACCCGACCCCAACTCAACCCAATATTTAATCCAAAATCGGCCCAAATTCAACCCGAGCCCACTCGAATTAAACTCGGGCAATACTCGGGTTGAGGTAGGGTTAGGATGAAAGATTATATACCCAAGATTGTGTTAGAGTTGACCTCTCAACTCGTCCAACCCGTCTAAATTGCACCCCTAACTCTTGCTCAATAACAAAATTGAGAGAATGCTTCCACTTCTGGAAGCCCAAAACCTCTATTGAATAATGCCTAAGTCGCGGGATCAAGGTGTAACCCAAATTGAGCATTTTGAGCCATTGACTGGAGCTTATTGATTCCATAGCGGTTGATGTTTAATGTTTTACAACACAAAGAAAACCTAAAAGAGAAAGAGAGAGCGTCGTCTGTGCTCAATCCTTGCTTCGAAGAAGTAATTTCTTGAACCAATATGCAGACATCTTTGGGTACCTCTTAAGGGTTTTGAAATCGACATAAACAATGCCAAATCTCGAAGTGTAGCCTAATCTCCATTCGAAGTTGTCAAGCAATGACCACGCAAAGTAGCCGATCACATTGGCACCCTCATCGATTGTCTTCTTGAGTTCAACCAGGTAGCCCTTGTAGTAGTTGATCCTTGTGGTGTCATGCAAACCCTTAGGAAGGGTGATGTTACCTGGATCATCCATTCCTGAAAAATATTTTTAGTTGATAGAAAATTTAGTCCTCTACACCTCTTCTACGAATGTCTACCAAATCAATGAAAACTCATCTAACATGCTACAGCAGAGTGCATGTTTAAAAACTTACAGAAGACTTACCATTTTCAGCCAAAATCACGGTAGGATTCCCGTAATGTTCTTTTATGTAGGTCACTGCTTTGTACAGACCCCATGGTACATTGTAAAGCCAGTAAGAATATGCCTGCAGATACTTAAGTCATCAGCAAATAATGATAGCTCTAAGTACTATGAATGACTGGAACAAAAGGGTTAAAAGCATGTTATCGGGGATTTTGCTTCATTTTTTCCACATTGGCATTCATGCAGATTTGATAGAAATTACCCTTGGACCAATCGGCTTCCCTTTACGTTCATCTGCAAAGTTAACAGGCGAAGGACAAGGCAACAAAGTTCAGAAACAAATGGATTGATCTAAACATTAAAAATACCAAATTTTGCTTTTGTAAGAAGGGAATAGGAAAAAAATGATATCTTACAGGCAAATCCACAATTCCAATCCTGCTGGTAGCCCAGAGCTTTTGGCTTGGCTTGATGTGGATCATACATGTAGTAAGCAGTATACTGGTTTATACCCACATAATCAAAGGAGCCCTTTACCATCTTGACCTCTTCTGTTGTGAACTTTGGCAGCCGATCTCCTACAATGTCTTGCATTGTTCTTGGGTACTCACCATAAACAAGGGGATGCAAAAACCTATGCAGAACACAAAAAGCATGTTTTTAGATTCTTCAAGTTCTGAAATGAGTCCTCAGTTATCTTGTATTTCTATATGAATCCGAGACCCAAAATCTCGAGTTCACCATTGCAAAACATAGTTGTATTGATAGCTATATGCATCTACCTCAACTGGTTTTCGACTTTAAATGTGTATAGCTTCTTACCATCCAACATGAAAGTCTCGTGCTCTTTGAGCTGCATAATTGTCAGCCTTTGATCTTGTAAGAGGTTCATACCAAACAAAATCCAAAAGAATGCCAATTCTTCCCTTCTGCTTTTCCTGCAGTTTACACATGTTCTCGCATTCAATCTCCTAAAATGGATTGAGCTACCGAAGCAAAAGATCACGTGGAGACTAAAAAAACTTGAAATGTGAATCTTACTTGGTACTTTCCTTTGTATCTTTGAACTGCAGCTGCATGACATAGAATCAGATTATGTGCTACAATGTAAGGCTCTGTCGCAGAATTTCCAGCCGTGCAGTTTCCATATGCTTTAGAGCACCTTCCGGGGGCAAAGAAACCATCATCATAACCAAGAGCAGCTACCACCCTAGGTTCATTAAAAGTCATCCAATTCTTCACTCTGTCTCCAAATGTCTTGAAACAGAATTCAGCATAATCAGCAAAATCTTTCCTGCAGAGTTTAAATCATTCATCAAAATTATTCCACTGGTATAACTGTCAAATTAGACGGAATTAATGGACTATAGTTCCTTTATTGATACTTACACTACTTCATGACCTAACCATCCAATGTACCTCTCCTGAAGTGCTAGAGGAAGATCGTAGTGATTGAGATTAGCATAGGGGATAATGCCTGTAAAACATTATGAAAATTGGTGTTTGAATGGAGTTTAGTAAAGAAGTTTGGAAGCTAGTGAAGATAAGGTAAAACAACGAAAAAGATATACGTGACTCATTCAGCACATTATGCCTACATACACGGATTATATGCTCATTATTCTTTGGTGGTTGAATATATAGAATTCAATCGTACTTATAAGTTGAAGAAATACATAAGATGAATACAAAACGTATCACATCAATGCGGATATTGATAGATCGCATCACATCTCGAATATTGGTATCTTTGTCCCTTCTTTTTAGAGCATGGGGTGCTCTATGAGTACGGTCTAAACTAGTTGAAAGAAAGTTACCTCTTTTGAGCATGTAGTTGATCAACCTGTTATAGTAAGCAACCCCCTTCCAATTTACTTTTCCAGTTCCATCTACAGACAATTCCCTGAATATTTTAGTATGTGTGTGGAAACGAAGAGATGAATTTTTAGAACTGATCAAAAGAATAATGGTCAAATTACTTGGGAATATCCTGGACCACGAGATCGAGAACCGATAGGCATCAAAATTCAGCTTTGCCATGAGATCAATATCCTCCTGTACCCAGAACAGAGAAGCATTGGTTCATAATGTCTGCCAATTACAAGACATCAAAATATACATATCTAACTGTTCCAATCAGAGCTGCCAAAAATCAATCAATTCAAATCCAACCTAATTGGCTAAGACAGGATTAGGAATTTCCCTACAAACTAGATAATTTTCAACAATCCTTTCAAAAAAATCTAACAAGCAAAATAAAAAGTAGCCCAGTACACGAGACTCTTGACATTTTTGAATTTTTAGCCATAAAATCATCCCAATTTGTTCTTTTTTGAATTAGGTCCCATGAGAGAGAACAACTTTTGCCCTTCAAAAGAAAGTTTGCTGTCTGTACACATGAATATTCAATGCCACAAGTTTCAACAAAATCAGGACAAGAAATAAAATTGACCCCACCCCACCCCACCCCACCACACCAAAAGCCCCCTTGTTTCTTATTCTTCAGCAGTCTCAATCAGATAATTGATGCCGAGTCAGTCAAGGGCCTTATTTTTATGGCAAAATCTATTGAACAAAGAATGGTGCTATCTTCAGCAGTTTAAACAAGTTTCACCGTTTCAGACACCATATCTATGGCTCCACCACCGAGCGTAGATCAAGTGAGGGACTGTTCTACCTTAATCAAGGTCTCGAATTCGAATCTTGAGAACGCAGCTGTGTTCGGTAAGGAGAGTTTTGTCGTCCTCGTGGTCCCACACAGCTCGAATCTGAATTAATCGGAGCCAAGGTGACTTTCGGATACTACTAAATGATCTAACAAAAAAAAATCTATGGCTTCAGCACCTCTGCTGTAACAGCAGAGGTGCTGTCAAGCAAAACGACATGTTTTGTGCTGTAAGTTGTTGAGTCTCTCATATTATCCCCTCAATTATTCAAATTTACATTAAAATGCGTCAGAATTAAACATACGTCATGTTTTGGACAGAAAAGTCTGTATGCGTAATACCTTATACCGGTGATACTGGTCCACCGACACCTCTCCCGTGGCATTGTTGGGTTCACGTCCTATCTCCAAGTATAAGAATAGAATAAATTCATTACAATTTATATATATAAACATCAAAGTCATACACAAACGTACATTAAACTTATACAGTCTAGATCCACAGCCATGACTACTGACTACATGGGATGGGACTGCATAGGGCAAAAGAGATAAGAGTAGGAAGATAAACGGCGGTGACTACTGTACCAGGTGTTTTAATGAAGGCGTCCCAAATGCTGGGCCCTCGGCCGTCCTTGTCAGCCATGCCTTCAACTTGGTAAGCAGAAGTGGCCGTTCCAAAAGTAAATCCTTTCGGAAAGCTCCCACGGCTTAGCCCTCCGGTGTCGAAATGGACGGTCTCCGGCGACATTTGTAGGTCCTCCTCATTGTACTCGGTTGCACGGGTGAGATACTGAATTGCAGTAAAAGTAAGCAGCAACAACAGCAACGGGGTTCTCATCTTCACTTCACTTCACTTCACTATGAGAGAGACTGTGTCTGAGATGGGTTTTGGTGGAATGAGTGAGCCTATCTACTTATGGACAAAAAATCTTGGAAATAATTGGATAGACACAGGAAAATATGTGTTGTGACGTCGCAGTGTCATTGACCATGGAGGTGCACTGGCTTTGGATAGAGAGCAATGGGGTCCATCAATCAACAACAGACTGCCCATGATTTTTTTTTATCAAAGACATGCACAAATAATAAAACTTTGTATTTATAACACCCATATTAACCATAGTCTTAA
>JAHQCQ010025142.1:0-11562 GCA_023539305.1 Ilex asprella | reverse complement strand
TTTTTATTTTTAATATTAATAATAAATTTAATTTTTAATTTTTTTAAATACAAAAATATTAATTAAATTTTTATATTCAACTTTTTGTTACCATATTTGAACTTAATTGTAAGAGAGAGAAAAAATGGTTGAAAATTTATAATGGTAAGTATAAACTTGACTTTTTTTGAGGTTAAAACTAAATTTTTTAGTAGATTTAGTTTTACAGTTAGTTTTATTTTTTATTTAAAAAAATAAATTTTAGGGCCTTTTAATTTTACGACTGAATTAATAGGTCTAATCTATTTAAATTGAAAAATTTTGTTAAGATATGAATTTAAATTTTTTGTTTGGATTATTACTGTACACCTATAAATTATGGGGCTTTCTTGAAATGAGACCTTAATTTTTTTTTTATCGGACTTGTATTTTTATAAGGCCTTTTTATAGGACTTAAAATATTTATAGATTTAATTTTTTTATCTATACTATTTATAATATTTAAAAATTTGGGGCCTTCTTCAAAATTGGGGCCTAAAACCTAGACTTTTTTCATTACACTATTCAGCCACCCCTGATATCAATGTAAAGTGAGGGAGAGAGAGGTGGGTCCATGAGGTGGGTGGTGGGTTTATGGTTTCGTGAAATGGGTTGCAACGGGAGGAGATTTTTTTGGGTAGTAGGAGAAAGAGTAGCCCATGGAGAGAGAGAGAGAGAAAGAGAGAGGTTTTAGGTGTAGATCATGTTTAAATACACTAATGTTATTGAGACATAATTTTGGGACATAATGCATTGTGACAAATGAAGTGATAGAGAATGCATTTATTGATAAGACCCATAATAGTATTAAATACATTCAACTATTACTCCATTGTTCAAAATGCATTATGTCCCTAAATTATGTCTCAATAGCATTGCTCGTAAAAATATGTGAAGGGTAAATTCGTAAAAATATGATTTCCGTCAACCTTATTACCTGACAAAACCTGACAGGGGAGGTCAATGTTATTTCAGACAATAGAGGGGATGTCTATAATTAGACTAATCTATAGGAGGTGTCATTGTAATTTACCCTTATTTTTTTTCGCACTAAACCTTCCATAACTCTTGATCAAAATGCAAAAACGACAAATTATAACGATTTTAGTGCGTCTATTACATAGATCACTAACATTGTGTGTCGTGCCCTAAATTTTACAAAACAACGTGAAAAAAAATAATATTTAATTCAAATTTCACTCGATATTTAATTCAAATATTTAATTTAAATTCAAAATTACGCTGAGCTTGTGGCGACTCGTGAGAGAAACGCTAAGCTAGAGATTGAGGATGCCTACGTGAGAGTAGAGGCAGAGTTAGGCCAAGCTTTCTAGCGACTTTTGTAAGAGCCGCTAAGTTGGAGACATAGGCTGCTTATGTGAGAGCGGAGCATGGTCAGGCCAAACTAGTGGCGATTCTCATGAGAGACGCTAAGTTGAAAACATAGGCTACCTTTATAAGAGAAGAGGAAGAGATAGGTCAAGTTTGTGGTGACTTGTGAAAGACAAGCTAAGTTGGAGATTGAGACTGCCTGCGTGGGAGTAGAGGTAGGTGGGCCGAGATTTGGGCGACTTGGGAGGTTCTCTCCAAAAAGATGGAGAGGGCAGTGAGGGTAGCTAGAGGGCGCCAGTAGGATAGAGCTGGTGGTGTGAGGCGTCCAGTGCGAGATACGAGATCACTTAGGGTGATAGGAGGCATCAAATGCACTGTTGGATTAGCAGGGCACGCGATTCGGGCGATGTGCCTAGTTAGGCAAGGAGGTAAGTGCGCAGACGGACAAGGAGGCAGTTGCCAAGGCAAACGGGCAAGGAGGTTAGCGTCAAGGCAAGGGCGAGCGTAGGGGCCGTTAGGCATAGCCGCGGGGTTCTGTTGGGCAAGGGCATTGCTAGACCAGGGCGCCTAGGGCACTGTTGGACCAAGGCGCCTAGGGCACTGCTGGACCAGGGCTCCGCTAAGCAAGGCTAGGCATTAGAGGGGATGACAATGACCTGTTCGGCGGCACAATGGAAAATAGCTGAGCCAAGGGAGGTCATGGCATGGAAGAAGGTTGCACCAAAGGAGGAGTGGCATGGGAGAAGGCGACGCCAAGGGAGGCACCCAGGACAACGTTGGGGCTAATTGCGCGATGCTAGGCGACACCAATGGCTGTGGGTAAAGGACACACCAGAGTGGCAGGCGGTGCCTATGGAGCAGGTAGTGGCGACCCCGGAGTGGCAACACCCATGGCGCCGCTGCTGACATCTTTGGCGAGGCAAGCAATGTGTGAAACCCAGGTAAATTTGAACTTTTTCAAAAAATGGTAATTTGCCACTATAATGTGTATTTAAAATACTCATGTTCTAGACCTTAGATGAGGAAACGGAGTTCTCAGTTGAACTCGTGTCGCGAAATCTAGTTACCCTGTCAAATTTTGTCGAATTCCAAGATAGTCAAACTTTTTGCACGTCGCTCGAGACGATTGAGTAGCGGATGACTTCTCAGTAGTCCACAAAAATAAATATTTTTAAAAATTAAGTATGATTGAACTAAAGTACCAATAAAATAAATAGTGACTTAAATCAGATTTTTTGGAGAAATATCTCCATTTGTTCAGCCTCACACGTTTTGGAGAGAAGAGAAGAAGAAAAAAATCAATCTTCAAGCTTTCTCCTTCGATTCCCGGAGTTTCGACAGTCGAAATTCATCGATCCACGAGTTAAAGTCGATCACGGCGACGAGGGCTATGTCTACGTACCAAGAAAAGTGGATTTCACCGAAGATCCAAAGAAAAGATTTTGGAAAAATTAAGTTCTTGGGCTATTGCTGGTGTTCTTGGAAGTTCTATCACTTCCTCCACGCTACAAGAGATAGGGTTCTTCCTATTTTGGTTTTACTCCTCCCCTTTGGGGCTGTTCTAGGGACGGTTTAGGGGTTGTTAAGGGGCTGAATTTGGGTTGTTTAAGAAGCTGTTAAGGGGCTGAATTACGGACTGTTTTTTGGCCTTTGTATAGACTGTTTTTATGGCCATTCATGGGCTGTTTTTAGGGCCATTTCATGGACTATTTTTAGGCCACTTTACGGACTGTTTTGTGCTTCGATTAGGGACTATTTTGTAGATTGTTTTTGGCCGTAAAGGGGGTTGCTATGTGGGCTATTACATGGGTTGTTATGTGTTGTATTTTGCCTTTGTGATTAAGTGCGTTATTGACATAAATATTGTGATAACATGCTTGTAATTGTTTTATGAAAATTGTCAATGTATATGCATGCGTGTGTTATATTGACATAGTGAGAAATATGGTATCTATATGTTTAGAACATAACTTACCATGGATAGGTTGAGATTGTTCATATGTCATTCATAGCATATTGAACAATGTGTTATTGTGCATAGAGACATCTTATTCATAGGCTTAGACATGAGTGTGTGTGTGTGTGTGTGTGTGTGTTGGGCATGGTTCACTCAAGCATCATTCTTGGCAATTGAAGGGTGGGCTTGAAAAAGTGTAATCAAAGATCCCATTGAGCCGCATGTTGCATAAAAACCAAACTTGTATTGGGTATAGCAAGAAGGGGTAGATTCCCCCCTCGGGTGCAAGACCCGGCGACGTGGTTATACACTCCCTTGTGGTAAAATTCCGAAAAAGTGTAATATGGTATACGGAACCGGCGGTATAAAATCCAAAATTTGTTGCCCAACAAGACACAAGATTTTGACTTATAAGAAAATACTCATTTAATGAATATAATCCTATAATGATCTAATTTATAAAATGCATGATTTTAAAAATAAAGCGATCATTGGATATATTTCCGTCGAATACGGATTCATTACACATTAGCATTGCTTTGTGCTGTGGGGGTCGGTGAGGACTCGGGTTAAGGTGGCATGAGTGAGTTCTATCTCATTTCATAGCATGGTATGGTGAATTCCAATATAGAGTTACATATTCTTACTTGAAATGTTGATGTGAATATGAAATGTCGAATGTGAACATTGCATTTGTACTTTGGTGGGGAGTAGCCTCTGTAGGAATTACTCTACTAGGTGTGGCTCACCCTACACGGTAAATATTTCATGTGCGGGGTATGCGCCGACGGACGGCTCACAATCCGGGTCACATGGTTGAAGAAAAGCCGACTTGTGGCTTTTAATCCTTTTTGTTGTAAAATTAGGCGTGTAAATTAATTCTGGTATGTAATTTATGTAAAGAATTGTAATTAGATTTTTATGGACTAATTTTAATATAGCATTGCATATTTTGTATGAGTATGGATAAATGAACCCGGTGTGGTCTATATTTATTCATAAATGGACCCGGTGTGGTCATTGTTGAATATTTGACCTCGGATGGGTCTTGTTATGTTATGATGCACAGGTTGAATTTTGGGTAGAGTTTCCCATATGAAGGAGACTCTGCCCGAATTTTTATTAAATCATAGACCCCGGTAAATGGGGCATAACGTTGTTTTATCGAGTTACTTTGTATCCACGGGCATTCCGCTAGTTGATGGGTAATCAATGGACCCCCGAATTTTGGGGTGTCATAACTTGGTATCAGAGCCTAGGTATATGATTAATCTAGGGCTTGATGGGCATGAGTCTAGACCATTGCATTCCATACGCATTTCATGTTATGTGTTTTAAATTGCTACATGTTATGTGCTATGTGATATGTGAATTATGTGCATGGTGAATGGCATTCTAACCCTAGTGTTTAGAAAACATAACCTTGGGCATGGGAAAATAAATGAACGGGATGGTTCATGACGGAATTGTCTAGTAGTGAGTGGTATACGCATTACTAGGCAGACAATGAGAAGAATTTTCAACATTTCAATTTTGATCCCTACTTTGGGATACTAAGTTATTACTCTATTGCTATTTGACATGTGTGTAGATGACAACTAGATGAAAGGGACTTCGGGGTGGACGGAAAAACAACCAACCACCACCGGCCATTGACCAACAAGCATTCATGGAGGTTATAGGTGACTTGACCTTATTGGAAGTACTCAAGGCATCCAACTTGGTTGAGACGGTGAATCTCTCAAACTCCTTCCTAGTCACCCATACTTATTTTCCTTTCCAAACACTCGGGTTTGGTCGAGGAATGGATAGAGGACTAACTCTCTTCTCTCCAAAAGTGTGTAGATCAATCTTGATCTTGAGAGTAGAAGGAGCTTTGTGCACTAGCATGTGAGCTCTTAGATGATGATGCATGTGTATGCTTAGAATCACTTGACTTTTCCAAAAGCTTAGAAAAATTCATGACTTGATCATTTAAAGTTTTGGATTGGTTTGCTAGATGCATGAGATTCTTATTCAAAACATCCCAATTCTTCAAGCAATGCGAACTATGATGTCCATGTTCTCCACAAGTTAGACACACATTATGATTGGCTTGGGTTTCCTTAATAACCGGATTCTTTAAGTTCCTACCATTACCATTTTTAGTCTTTGGTGGACTAGTGTTCACTAGTAGGGGCGATGGGTTGGGATTATCCTTCACAAACACGATCTTGGAAGAAGTGTTAGTAGTATGTTCATGTGTGTAGCCTAAACTACGCTTGTCACCTACACTCTTTCCCATATTCAACATTTTACCAAGCGTTCCAGTGCTTAGGAATAGTCTCTTAGAGACTTCATTCGATTCGTGAAGATCTCTATCAAGTTTAACAATTTTAAACTCGAGACTCTTCTTAGACTTAGCAAGCTCGTGGCACTCTCTCTTAAAGAAGCTCACTCTATGAAGAAAATATTAGTTTTCTTTCTCAAGACCACAAATTTGAGCTTTGGACTTAACTAAGTCCACATGAAGTGATTTTCAATCTTCTTCAATAGTGTTCACTTTTCCACTCAAGATAAGCACTCTCTTTTGTTGTTTGAGGAATTGCTCATACAATTGATCATAAACTTCATGTATATCCTCAAAACTCTCTTCATCCACCTCATATATGGGGACTTACTCTTCCAAGTCTTCTAACTCTATGGTAGGACTTGTTTTGACTTCACTACTCGAACTCACTTCAAGAGGAAAGGAGTGTGAACCTACAAAGGCCGTGATTTTTTTTTATATTCTTGAGAAGAGGAGTCATAACTCGATATTGACTCAGTTTCACTATCGCTCCACTTGGCCTTCATATCTCTCCTCTTTTCTTTGAACGAATCTTTCTTCATTCGATTTAGGCATTCCACAACCATGTATTCAAATCCTTGACACTTGAAACATTGGAAGTCTTGCCCCTTTCTTTCAATCTCTTTTTGAGAGTTTCTTCCCACTTTCTCCCTTCCCTCATTAGGAGTTTTAGGTCTACTAAGCTTTCCTATCGACTTTGAGGACTCTACATTACTAGCATTGAAGTACTTTTTGAACTTCCTCGCAATGAAGACTAGGCCCTCTTTTCCTAATCAGGGTGACTCGGATTTACCTATTTTTTCTTTAGTCGAACTTAATGCCACACCCTTCATCTTTTTGGATGGAAGAAGATTCATCTCAAAAGTCAATATCTATGCAACTAAGTCTTCTACAGGTACTGACGATGTGTAGACGCTCATCTCTAAGGACGTCACCTTGGCATGAAACCTCTCCAGTAGAGAGCTCAAAATTTCTCATTTAATGGATGTGTCATCAATCCTTGTACCTAATACAAAAGATGAAATAAAAATATCGCACAATTTAGCATAAAAATCGCTAAACATTTCATTTTCTTGCATCCTCAAAGTCTCAAACTGAGAGATGTATCTTTAGAGTCTAGACATCTTCACCATGGAGGTCCCTTTATGTGAAACTACCAAAGATGTCCCAACCTTCTTTGGAGTTGCAATGCTCCAAAACTCATTGGGTCTCACACCATTGAATATCATATTCAAGTCTTAAAGTTCCACCTTGCTAGCTCAATTTCATCTTTTGTCCACAACTTCGGGGATTTTAATTCAGCCACTGCTTCAGCACCTTCAATTGGAGTGCTAGCAATGGGAGGGCTCCAACCCTCTTGCACATAAACCCAAACTCTCTCTCATCAATAGATTTTGAATGCTCTCATTCTAGCTTTCTAATATGCAAAGTTTGAACCGTCAAAGAAAGATGATCATGCAATTGATCCTCCTTCCTTTTGAGACTTCATTCGATACTAACTAGTAGTTATCAATAGATCTCTAGGAAGCAAAACAATTAGGTATGTAAGAAAAAACAAAATATGCCTACAAGTGTTTTATGCAATTAGGGAAACAACGGTCTGAAATCAATTGTCACAGAATGATGAGAGATACACAGTGAATCTTCCCTATAATTAAAAATTATGCTCAATAGACACCATTTTTTTAACCTATATCTACCACAATTACCTCGTCACACAATGATATGGAAGTTAAGTGTGAGACCCCCTTTTCAACCACAACGACTTCCTAAACCTATGTAGATTAGTGTATTGATTTTATCAATCAATCACTCAACACTCAATCTCTCATGGGGATCCCAACCGAGGCACCAAACTCAATGAAGCAACTATGAGTGTTCAATCAAGTATTAAATCAAACTCATAATGTCCTGTGTGCATCAAATCACAAGTGTATATATAAAAGCAATAAATAACACAAGTGATTTGTTGAAGTGGAAACCCTCAAGCAAAACCACAGAAAACCATTTGGCGTCACCAAAAGCTAATCGTGTGATGCCCCAATATCTGGGGAGTCTTTTCTTAACCTATTGATCACCCATCAACCCACAGAAATACCTGTGAGTGTTGTTGTATAACCCAATACCATGTCGTTACACACCATTCATCGGGATTATAACCAAAATGGAATTTGGGCAAAGTCTCCTTTGTACGGGAGTACTACCCATAACTTGTACACATATTAACCATACGACCATTTTAAGGTCCACATCCCAGAATAGGCTTATTACTAATCATTTACATCATCCATAGAAGTGCACTCAAGATGTGAAGGCTTGGTGATGTTACATTTCAATTTTTCCAAGTTTTTGGACGAGATACCGATATTCAGATAAGTGGTACAGGTACCTGGGCCTTCTGTATGCCAGGTATCGATACCTATAAGCATTGGAACCGGTACCTGGGCCTTCTATTTTTCAGGTACCAATACATAGGCCCATTGTCTGTGGGGTATCAGTACCTGTGAGTATAAGTACCGGTACCTAAGCCCATTGTCCATCGGGGTACCAGTACCTGTAAGTCTAGGTATTGGTACTTGACCTCTCCGGATGCAAGGTACTTATGAGGTACTGGTACCTGGAGCCCAGATTTCTCCAAATTTATCCAACACTCAATTTTAGACACACAACTCATACAATACCCATTCTATTCAATTGTTTTACAAAAGAATAATGTCTCATTACATGCCTTAGCCAATATAGAAGTTTGTACCTGATTAATACAAGGCCAAAACAAAATTACATAGTTGATTACAAAATACAATTTTTGAGAGCCACAACCCAACTCTTTCTTCAGCACGGGCCCAAGTGAGGGCCGTCCGCCGAACCTTGTCCAACACCTAAAATATGTCCCCCTAAAGGGTGAGCCACACTCAATAGGGTATCTCTTAAGGAGACTACTCCCTAACCCAGATGCATATGAAATGTCACATGCAATTCATCATATCAAGAATCCATTCAAATATATACATGTCATAAATGAATGCTACTATTTCATGTCATGTCATGAGATTCAACTCACGTATGCAATGCAACCCGAGTCCTCCACCGGCTTCCATAACACATGTCATACGTATGCATCCGAGCATTCTAAGCCCCCACTATTGATGTTAAACATTCAATGACCATTTTATAAAATTTATATTTTTCTTAGGATGAGTATTTATGGACTACCACCAATGGGTACCCAACCGACACGGCATCTATGGACCTCCACCAACGGTTTTGCATATGCCAACATACTTTATGGACTCAATACCAACGAGAGTTTCATATCCAAAATTACCGGGTCTTGCACCCAAGGGAGAACCTAGCCCTTCTTGCTAACCCCGACACATATTTGCAATGCAACTCATGCAACTCAGTCGAACCTAGATTCAACCTTTCTGAGCTCACGTATCAACCCACTAAGAATGGTGTTTGATCAAAACCATTCACACAGACCCACACTCAAGTCGAATGTCCACGAATGCGATGTTACTCGTGCATATGAAAATGTAATGTACAATTGTAATTTACAATATCATATTCATCATATCATGAGCATATTATGAACATATTCTATTTCCACAAACATTCTCAATTTCTCAAATATCAATTATATCATAAAGTATATAATAACATTTTCCAACACCACTAAGCATGTTATAACATTTTTCATTCAAATAACCCACTTAGTCATCCATAGGAATTTTATCAAACACTTTCAAGGTACAAATGTAAACACAGAGCGTGCTCAAGCAGCACATTGTTCATGAAATCCATATCAAACAATTTCATCAAATCAAGTCATACAAGAATTGGTTTTAGCATATTCTTATACTCATTTTTCACATTTCAACTATACTAGGTATGTGTAATACATGAGAATACATCTCTAACACCCTACACATTTCATATTTCAACTCTATGTTGAAAATAAACCTAGTTAGGAAAAAAACTCAACCTCTTGTAATGTATATTCGTGTAGAAGATGTCATAACGATCTCAAATCAAGCTTTCAAAACTCGATCCCAAAAATTTTGTCCTTGAGATCTTGGCAAAACTCATGATCTGTGGTATTTATGCGTAGCTCTCATCGTGTAAAGCGACTTTATCACTTGACCTGAAGCAATTCGATGGTCGGATCATCGTAGATCGAAAGAAGAAGGTGGAAAAACTTTTAGTTTCTGTCTCTCTCTCTCTCTTTCAAAAAATGCAGCAACACATGGGGGAAAATATTCCCCATTTTTATACTCTCTAATTGCATGGCTCACAATGCACTACACGTTCCTTTTCGTTGGGTTCAATTTTATCTTGAATCAATTAATCTGGTCTCGTGTTAAGTCTAGTACTTTTTTATTGAACTAAATTTAAATTATTTCTTGGGTCCTGCAAATAAAATCTAATTTTATTTATTTTAGTCTCGCGACACCCAATCGCCTCGTAAAACACGAAAAATTTAACTATCTCAAAATTAAATAAAAATTGACTAGATAACTAGATTTATTGATACGAATCCAACAATGAGATCTATTTTATCATCTGAGTTCTAGAAAAATTAAGGTTTTTAACCCGCACCGTAACGACTAATTACCATTTTGCCCTTTTTAAATAAAATTTTAAATTTTGTTGGATTTTACATTCTTTCCCCCTTAAAGAAATTTCGTCCCTAAAATTACACACATACCCATATAACAACATGCATATGCAACAAGTCATATAATACTTTATCACTATTATAAATGTGCATTTATCCTTGAACAGGAATGGATAAGTAGCACGGATAGTGTCTTCACGCTCTCATGTCGCCTCCTCCATCCTACGATGCGACCACAACAACTTCACAAACCTCACAATCTTGTCACGTAAAACCTGTTCTCGGCATGATACGCACCGTTCCCTCCTTGAAGGTCTTATTCGCATCAATAACCAGCTCACACCAGTCCACCACATGTGTAGGAACTGGAGCGTACTTCCGGAGCATTGAGACATGCAACACCGCGTGAACACCCGATAGATTTAGCAGTAACACAAATCAGTAATCAATTGTAGCAACCCTCTCTAGTACCTCGAAGGGCCCGATATACATCGGCAATAGCTTTTTCTACTTCCCAAATTTGACCACTCCCCTCTTAGGCATAACCTTCAAGAAGACGTAGTCTCCAACCTCAAACTCCGAAGGTCTCAGGTGCCTGTCGGTATAGCTCTTTTGTCGACTCTGTGCCGTAAGAAGATGTTTCCTTATCAAGTCCAGACCCGTGGAAGGTCCATCTCCAACCTCTTTCTAACACACCGGAGAATGACACGATCTCCCATAAAGTGCCTCATAAGGTGTTATATGTATGCTCGCCTGTTAACTGTTGTTGTAGGTGAACTCCACTATGGGTAAGTGCTCCTCTCAGTTACCCTTGAGATCAAGGACGTATGCCCGAAGATTATTCTCTAAAATCTGGATGGTCCTCTCGGATTGACTGTTCATTTGGGGATGAAAAGTTGTACTCATCATCAACTGTGTCCACATAGCTCTCTGAAAACTCTCCCAGAAATGAGTCGTGAACCTGAGATCTCAATCCGATACTATAGATACGAATCATAAGTTACCACCCTCTTGAACTGTATCAAAACACATCCAAGTCTATCCTTTGAGGCATCACAATAGACAATGTACCTCTGCCCCCTCTCTGGAACTACAAGGAAAGGAACTAAAGTAAGTCTCCTCTTCCACTCCTAGAATGCCCTCTCATATTAGTCATCCCACTAAAATTTGACCTCATTTCTTGTAAGTTTCGTCAGAGGGGCTGCTAATCAGGAAAAGTCCTCAACGAATCTTCGATAGTATCATGCCAATCCCAAGAAATTGTGTATCTCGAAGACTAACTTAGGTCTCTCCCAACTCATAACTGCC
>JAHQCQ010025141.1:0-11564 GCA_023539305.1 Ilex asprella | reverse complement strand
TTGAGATCAAAGCTATGAGATCTGATCGAGGGGGAGAGTTCACTTCGAAAGAATTTCAAGAATTTTGCGAGGCAAATGGAATCCGTCGACCATTGACAGTACCGAGATCCCCCCAACAAAACGGAGTCGCAGAGAGGAAGAACCGAACCATCCTTGATATGGTTAGAAGCATGCTCAAAAGTAAGAAATTGCCAAAAGAGTTTTGGGCAGAAGCTGTTTCATGTGCGGTTTACTTATCCAATAGATCTCGAACAAAAAGTGTGTGGGGAAAGACACCACAAGAAGCTTGGAGTGGAAGAAAGCCTGGCATCTCCCATCTACGAGTTTTTGGAAGCATAGCCCATGTACATGTACCAGACGAGAGGAGAACTAAGCTCGATGATAAAAGTGCGAGCTTCATATTCATTGGATATGACACATATTCGAAAGGCTACAAATTATACAATCCAAAAAATGGGAAGCTTGTGATTAGCCGTGATGTCATATTCGATGAAGAAGGAGAATGAGATTTCAATTCTCAGGCAGAAGAATTCAATTTCTTCCCTCAATTTGAAGAAATTGAGCAGATTCCAGTAGAGCAACCTGGAGAAATACAACAAGAGCCCGAAACTCCACCGACTTCACCAATAAGTAGCAGTGACAGAAATTCACCACCATCATTTCTAAATAAAAAAGAAGTGACGCGTACAAGGAGCCTACAAGATCTCTATGAAGTGATAGAAAGACTTGATAATCTTACTCTTTTTTGTCTCTTTGTTGATTGTGAACCAGTCAACTTCCAAGAAGTTGTGCAAGAAGAAAAATGGATAAATGCAATGGATGAAGAGATCAAGTCAATTGAGAAGAATGACACATGGGAACTTACAACTCTCCCAAAAGGACACAAAGCAATTGGTGTCAAATGGGTGTACAAAATAAAGAGAAATGCCAAAGGAGAAATCGAAAGGCACAAGGCGAGACTAGTTGCAAAAGGTTACAGTCAAAGAGCTGGCATTGACTATGATGAGGTATTTGCTCCTGTTGCACGACTAGAGACTGTTAGACTAATTATTTCTCTAGCAGCTCAAAATAATTAGAAAATTCATCAAATGGATGTGAAGTCTGCATTTTTAAATGGAGTACTTGAAAAAGAAGTCTACATTCAACAACCATTGGGTTATGTGGCGAAAAAGAATGAAGAAAAGGTGCTAAAATTGAAGAAGGCTCTTTACGGATTGAAACAAGCACCAAGGGCATGGTACAGCCGGATTGACAAGTATTTCCAAGAGAATGGTTTCACCAAATGTCCTTACGAGCACGCCCTCTACATCAAGATCAAAAGAGAAGATGTTTTGATCGTGTGTTTGTATGTGGATGATTTAATCTTCACTGGAAGCAACCAAAAGATGTTTCAAGAATTCAAGAAAGCAATGACATAAGAATTTGAGATGACAGACATTGGTCTCATGGCGTACTATCTGGGCATCGAAGTTAAGCAGAAAGAAGATGAAATTTTCATATCTCAAGAAAGGTTTTGCAAAATAAATTCTAAAAAAATTCAAGATGGAGAATTGCAAGACGATAAGCACACCAATAGAATGTGGAGTAAAATTGTTCAAGAATGATGAAGGTGAAAGCGTGGATCCAACATTTTTCAAAAGTTTGGTTGGAAGTTTACGCTACTTGACATGCAAAGACCTGACATTCTTTATGCAGTCGGATTGGTCAGCCGCTACATGGAATCTCCAACAACCACTCATTTCAAAACAGCAAAAAGAATTCTTCGCTATTTGAAAGGTACAATTGATTTTGGCTTGCACTATTCAGTTTCTAATGACTATAAGCTCGTTGGATACAGTGATAGTGATTGGGCCGAAGACATTGATGATCGAAAGAGCACTACTGGGTTTGTGTTTTTTATGGGAGATACTGCTTTCACATGGATGTCAAAGAAGCAACCTATTGTCACTTTGTCTACTTGTGAAGCAGAATTTGTAGCAGCTACCTCATGTGTTTGTCATGCAATATGGCTAAGAAACTTGTTGAAGGAATTAAGCATAACACAAGAAGAACCAACGGAGATTCATGTTGACAATAAATCTGCAATAGCTTTAGGTAAAAATCCGATTTTCCATGATCGAAGTAAGCACATCGATACCCGCTACTACTACATAAGGGAGTGCATCACAAGAAAGGAAGTACGTCTGGAGTATGTGAGATCTAATGATCAAATTGCAGATATCTTCACCAAGCCATTAAAGAGAGAAGATTTTATCAGGTTGAGAAATGAACTTGGCATCATAAAACAAGTTTAAGGGGGAGTGTTGAAATATAAACTTGTTTGATCCAACTCATTGCCCAAGCCCAAGCCCAAACTTGTTTGATCCAACTCATTACCCAAGCCCAAGCCCATTAAAGAGAAAATTCTAGAGAAAGCTAGACATTTTTTAGTGTATTATTAGGAAAGTATTACTTTGTATTTATTTAATTTGTGTAGTTTGTATTGATTCACTTTGTGTGGCTAGTATTGATTTCCTACTACTATAAATAGCCCATCCATTTGGGTATTCTAGCATCAAGAAAGAAGCAAAGCTTCTAAGAGAGAGTTTGAGAGCAAGAGTGAGAGTTAAGAAGCAAAGCTTCTTAAGTTGTAATATTTGAGTTGTGAGTTTCAATAATATTTCTTCTTTTGTTTGTGTGAGCAAAATTTCCATCAGCTTTGCGTTGAGATTAAGTCCATCTATGTATATACAAAAGCTTTTGGTTTAAGCTTTATACACTCCCTATAAAGGTTTTTTGTTAAACTAATTGTGTACAATGGACCTACATAAATTCACAATTTACGATATATAAAGGATAGAAGTGAAGAAAAAATGTGTAGGAGAGCAACTTACTCCCAATTGCTAAATTTAGTCTTTACTATTGAGGTTGGTTACCAAAATCTTATTTTTTTCATTGTGCTCTCTACCAAGGATCATATTTTCTTTTAAAATATAAGCTATCAAGTCCTAGTTTACTTTCATTTTTAAATTTATTTTCGGCTTATCTATACCCCCTCGCATTATAGTCAACATGAATCAAATCACTTTTTGCCCACTAACAAAGTTTTAGGTTTTCTACAAAAGTATACCAAACATTTAAGTCGATTTTCTTAATTTATTTCCTATTGGAGTTATTTTAATGTTTCACAAATAAACTCGTTGCTAATTCTCCATTTTTTTTTAGTTTTACTACATATTAAACTTAAAATTTGTATTTTTACTACACTAAATTTTTGAGCATGTTATCTGATTGAGGGTTCAACATGAAAATTTTAGACTTTCAACATGTAAACTAGAAATTTAAAATTTTGTTAGGGTGTAAAGTAGTGTTCACTCTTTTTTTAAATACAAATTGCATACGCCATTATTCAATCGGTCATTGGAAAAAACGGACTGTTAAGTATTTTAACATTTTGCCACAGGTTTAGATGACAACGTCTTGACTAGAAAGTGTAAAACCTCCATAATATTTTTTTTTTTGGAAAATAAAATGTATTAAAAAAAATAGATATATAAGGGTACAATGAAGTCACGTATAACTTAAAGACAAATAAAAAAAAAAACACCAAAAAGTCAAGGCTCAAAACACAATTTTGTAAGAGATATACATTGGTAGATAAAAAAAAGAGCATGAAACCAGTATTGCCCCTTAATGATTGTGGGTTAAAGAAAGAAAAAGAATTTACATGATAAATAATCTCAAACAAACTAGTTCAAAGCCTCTAAAATACTTGGTGCTTGATAGACATGTTCAGTACTCAACATCGTTCAAATTATCAGTCGCCACTTTTAGTGACCATACCAGTTTACGGGTTTCACAATACTTCGAATAAATCTTGAGTGGTCTAATTCATTGTTATCGAATTGACAAATACCATTAAACAATAATGTGATATTGCATCATAATTGCCATTTCTCGGCGTCCTCTGAATCAAACTTAAAACATGCACGGAATATAATCTTCAAATAACAAAATAAAATTTAAAATGCCTTCAGCTCAGTTGCCATTAATGGAAGCCTCTGCTCTCGGTTCCAGAGTGCTGCAGTCCTAGCTCAGTGAATCCTCTCATCTCATTCTTTCAGCTACTACTATTTTTAGCTACAGTTAATCAGCTCATGCCCAAGCTCTGTCAAGCTCCTAGCTCCAGCTCTTAGCTCTAACTCACAGCTCAAGACAGCTGGTCCATTGAATTAGGCAATATGCTTAGTTTTTTTATTTTTACTTTTCTATTCCTTGTAATTAGTATACATTTTTTCCTTGTTTCATTTCATTTTAATATTTGACATGTAATTAGAATGCATCGAGTGATAAGGTACATACGTCTCCCTTTAGTTAAGTGTAATTTAAATTTTAATTAACAAAATCTCTCTCGCATCGTCGAGGTTCCACAAAAAAAAAAACAAAATATAGTAATTAATGCTTCAGAAACGGTCATCATGAAAAGGTCAGCTGGCTTACATTTTAATATTCCATCTTAGCCAGCAATTCCCATACCAATCATATTATAAGGCTAATATATAATGTTTGCTTTAAGAGCTGTACTTTTACTACTTCCACACGTTTCTGTGGGAACAATGAAGACTAATACTCTTTCAATGTATAAGTGACTGGGCGGCAAAAGGCCACACTTTCTATATAAAAGCAGCCCATGATGGTTCTTCTTTTGCAATTCAATTCTCAGTTGTGCTAAAAAGAAAAACAGATTTAGTTTCGAAATACAAAAGCTTTCAAATGGCTTCTCAGTTTCTTCTGTTAGGACTCTTGGCTATAACTTTTTCTGTTGCTTTGGCATCGGACCCAAGTTCCCTTCAGGATTTCTGTGTTGCAGACACCAAAAGCCCAGGTAAGTTCTTACTCGCATGTCTTTCCATTTTCCATTTCTGAATCCAGTCTCTTATGTATGTATATTTCAAAGCCAAAATGCAGTTGTGGGTTCATATATGTTTCTTAGGTGTTTATTTTGCTTCATGCAGTTCTAGTGAATGGCTTGGTTTGCAAGGATCCCAAGATAGTACAAGCGAATGACTTTTCCTTCAGTGGGCTTCACTTGAAAGGCAACACATCGAATGCAGTTGGATCGCGGGTAACCCCGGTATTTGCAGCTCAAGTGCCAGGACTCAACACTCTTGGTATCTCCATGGCACGAATCAATTTTGCACCTTTGGGTATCAACCCTCCACATACACATCCACGGGCTAGTGAAATTTTAACGGTCCTTGAAGGTAGTCTGCAAGTAGGGTTTGTCACCTCCAACCCAGAAAACCGCCTCGTCGCAAAATTACTTCAGAAGGGTGATGTCTTTGTGTTTCCCCAGGGTCTTGTCCATTTCCAGCGCAACATTGGACATACTAACGCAGTTGCAATTGCAGCTCTTAGTAGTCAAAATCCCGGTGTCATTACCATTGCCAATGCAGTCTTTGGATCAAATCCCGATATCCCTAGCGATCTTCTTGCAAAAGCATTCCAAGTGGATAAAAACATTATTTATCTGATTCAATCACGTTTCTGAGGTTACCTTTTTGACCAACCAGCTAGAAAGAATGATCATTCAAATTGTGACATGTAGCAAATATGTTTTAAGTACATCTACCAATTGTTCAAGTTGATACAGTATATTGTTTGATTGTTTGCTTCCATTGAAAAACAAGAATATCAGGCCTTTAAGGTCAACTATTATCAATATAGAGCATTTTACATATGTATTGAAGCACTGATTTTATGTTCACACTTTATTATGACTGCTTGATCAGGTAATTGTTGGGCATATATACTATATGTTAGAAGGTGTTAGTCATCGTACAATACAAGATAGGATTAGCCATGAAATTCCGCAATGAAGCCAAAATGTAAATGCTAAAATTTTGTGAAGCATAGTCCTAAAATCTTTCCTGCCATCTTTTTTTTTTTCTCACTAGAATGAGGAATATACTTTTGCGGCTAATTTATTGCCACAAATAATTTTTTTGGGGTGCTGTAATTATCTGGCCGCTCAAACAATTTCTCCATTTTTTGTTTCACTAGTCGGTGCACACTGGTATTGCACGTAGACTATTTTAATTAGTAAATGAAATATAATATTATCTAAAAAATACAAACGTGGTACGATCGATAAAATGTTAGATCATAAATTGCAATGATTTGTTAAAAGAAATTAAAAATTAAAAGTTTTTCATATTAACTTAGTTTTATTCGTAGTACCTATATAGATTAATTCATTTTTTTATTTTTTGCTTTGCCCATCATCATAGTTCTTTTAAATATTACCTTCAATGTGTACTTAATTGATGATCATATAAAGATAAAACATAATTTTTTTACTACTTTACCAAACATCATAATGCGGTCTCAAGAATTCAAGAAAGCCAGAAAACTCAAATCCAAGTATCACCTTCATATTGTCAAAAACGAAATAGGAGAATGCTTTGATTCTCTTGTCATTTGTTCATTAAGATTGCATTCACCTTTTTTTCCATTGTTGAGCGATGATTATTTAATTCTAGTATTGGCAATATATTCTTTATGATATATACAATGATTTGTGTGATATATATATATATTTTTTTTGGGTAAGTGATTTGTGTATGTTACTCCTACAAGAAAAGGGAATAGGTGTTAATTTATCTATGAGGATCGAACCTAGGAAGGATAACTTGTTTTCACTATAAAAGTTTTCTTTTAAAAAAAAATAGAACTTGAACTCCTAACCGCGTTGCACGCAAACCATTTGTTTCATATTATTGTTGTCTATATTGCCAATTTTTTCATTATTGAGATTTTAATAAAACAAATAGTCTCTTAGCATTTTTAAATTTGTGTTCTATAGAACTTTTCATGGAACACAAGCTCGGAGTAAAAAACGCATCTACCCATTCTAATAAAACAAATAGTCTCCCAAGCTCGAACAAAGGTTTGAAAACATATAAAATCGGTCGGTCTCATTTTTACAAAATATCATATATATAACTTTCAAAACAAAAAAAATGATAGTTCATCATATCTCAAGTTTACGTAGTAGCAATAAATTAAATGAAGAAACAAAACCAACTTTCAAACAACAAACCATTACAAACATTGTATCCCAGGTATGTAGTAAGACTTAGGATGAAAACACACACATTGAGAATATCTTGGCCCACACACATACTTAATCCTTGCAAGGATACGCAGTTTTAGGAATGACGTATACCGACGTATCGGCAATGACGAATCCAACTCAGGAATAGTATACTAACCCTCAGTCTCGATACCCATGAGTGAATAGTAGTTTGGTCCTCGCAAGACACTAACCCCACTACAAGTGATAGGAAACCTTTAAAATCACTCGGAGTACGAAACGAATCTACTCATTCTACGATACCCGATCAACGGTCTATAAGAATTAATGTGGCCCACATGAATTGACACATGTGATTTTACTGATTATTATCAGATAATTAATTTGGGATAGATAATGATATGGTTACTAATCCTAATCTAACCGGTATAACTAATGATTTCTGATTGGTCAATGACAAGAAGTGGTTTCCTAATGTCCTTCTTTGATGGGAAGTAGAGTTTATGTTGAACTAGAGAACCGGTCCTCTCTCTACCTATAAATATACACATGTCCCATCGAGTTGTGTATCCTAAGAATAAAGATTAGGAGAGAGAAACCGATTTCTGGGCTACACCAAAGGATGATTCAATTCTTCTTCAAGTAATTCAAGGTTTGCGATTATGGCTCCAGGTATGTTGATTATGATGTTATAATGTTTTTAATTCCGCATAATTGATATGTGAAAATCATGATTGTTCTAGATCTTGGAATTAAGATTTAATTGGTCTCTTTGATCAAATAAAATTTTACATATGGTATCAAAGCCTGAGTTTAGAATCTTTATGATTTTTCATCTACGATAAATTTAAGATTGAATCACCCGTTTCTATACAATAATTCCTGACCGTCAAATTTATGATGATGTTGAATAACATTACGTAGTACGTCTGGGTCATTGTCTACCCACTGCAAGGTCAACGAAACTTTTGATCTGCCATAATTTTTGTTTGGCCTTTTATGTTTTTGGTGGGTCAAAGATATCCATGGACATGACACACACACAAAAGATGTCTCACAATCTTAAATCTCATGTATCTTATTTATTTTGAGCAAATATCATATAAATAATGAGGAAGTTTCAGTCAAACTTATGATAAGAGTCAAGTTTTTTTACCGTTTCCTCTTTATGGTTTATTTCTTTAACGTCAAGTTGGAAAACCATAATAGAAAGATGCCTAAACCTTGAATGTTTATTAATGGTGACTACTCTTGGTTTGACAATGCAATTGTATTATTAAGGAGTCATATCTATGCTTATGAGTCATATTTAATTTTGTAATTAATTATGACTATTAAGCACTGTCGCAGTATGTGTCATGTGATAGGCTATAATCGATTGACTTAAGATGTAGCATATGATCGTTATTCAACACGAAAGGGTCAACCATAATGTATTATCATAATATTATGTTTTATTTAATATAGCACCTACAATGAGTAGGATTTTGTTTATTTATGTATGACTTTACCTTGACATCATGAATAATATTATGTATCAGAATGGTTGAATTGTCAATTTAATATTTTGTGCAATTATATTATTTTGGTTTGAGATCTATATTACGATATAGTTTGGTAGTCACTAAAGTGACCCAACTAGAATGACTCATAGATATCAAATTGAATAATTGCTTTTAATATTCATTATATCATGATATTAAAATAATAGTTTATGTAATGTTATTATTTTGATTTCATATCTATATTACGCTATGGTTTGGTAGTTGTCAAAGTGACCCAACTAGAATGATTTATAGATATTAAATCAAATAATCAATTTTAATATCCATTATCTTGTGATATTAAAATAATTGTTTGTGCAATGTCATTATTTTGATTTAATGCCTATATTATGACATAGTTCGGTAGCTGCCAAAGTGGCCCAACTGGAATGACTAATAAATATTAAATCATATAATTGATATTTAATACTCATTACCGATGTATTAAAATAATAACTTTCAAATCGCAGTTTCTTGATCACTTGGATATTATGAATCGGCCCAAAGGTGCACCACCTTCCAAGTGTAACGCCCCAAATACCCCCTTGGACGGCATTACATACTAATCACTATTTACATCATGCGAGCACTAAGTAAATCCATCAAGACAAAAATTTCAGTCATCAACCTGTAATAATTTTAACAAAATTCGGACAGAGTCTCCTTTGTACGGGAAGTTTTACCCAAAACACAACCTGTACAGTTATATTACAATTGACCACACCGGGTCCATGTATGCATAGCTATTGACCACACCGGGTCCATTTATCCATCATAAACTAAACTTCCATTCACCATATATAATATCCACACTATCATTCTATAAGAATAGGCCAAACAATGACTATTACATCTCAAAAATTAGTTAAAGAAACGCAGCGGAATAAACAAAAGAAACTAAACTACACAATGTTCCAAAAGAATGTCCTAGTCTAGTATAAAAGAAGCTACAGCGCTACATATCCACCTCGGGATCTAGGTTCCCCTCGAGTGGAGTCTCCCAATGCCCCGGCTCGTCGATGCCGAGATCCTCCTCTAGCACCAAATCTGAAAAATGTAATTTGTAGGGGGTGAGCACGAAGCTCTGTAGCCACATTTCTCTCAAACTCAAATAAGGTTTTAAAAACATAGAAAACGGTCGGTCTTATTTTATAAGTAACATATATAACATTTGAAATAAAACAAGGGCATTTTAAAAGAGATCTCAAGTTTAAATAGTAGTAATAATCAAATAAACGAATAAAAGGAGTTTAGCAACAATAACCAATATTCTAATTTAAGCTATTTAGAAAAAGGGCTTCTCCCCCTTGCATTGTCCCATCCAATGCATCGGCAAGAACGACCCAACTCATAATTCCATGTATTTTCGGTTCATCCTCGTACTATGTATAATGATTGCTTCCCATGAATCTATCCCACGATTATACCTAGTCCACCAATCACAATCACAAGCACAAACATTTTAGGAAAAGGCGTCTACCATACCAATGGCAGTGACGAGTCTCCTCCTAGAAAAAAGTATACTATCTCATGTTCGAACTCTAGTGAACGATAGTGGTCTCATTACCAAATGACAACACACTACAAGTGCTAGGAAACCATCTCACCCCCACTGGGATAGACTAACCTCTAACATTTTACGGCATCTCTCGAAGGTAATCCAAGTTTATCACAACAATCATACAGTGAGGAAACCAAGAATATTCTTAATTCACAACAATTTCACTATTATAGTAAAATCCCCAATTTATCTCACATGTGTCATATAATCGAGTAATCCAAGAAACTATACAAGAGATCATAATCTATATCATTTTATTGTACAATATTCAACACTAAAGTTTTGAAATCAAAGACAAAAAATGAATTAGGAGGAAACCCTTTTTCTTGAAAACTAGGTTTTTTTGAAGGTGAAAATAGAGCTTTGGTGGTTACCCACCTTTCATATTATTCCAAACATGGCATTTATTGCAACTAGAACAAGAATCATGTATTTCATATTATATATATGAGAAGGAGAGTGTAAAAACACACATATATATATATATATATATACATATATATAGATATATGTATATACCTAGCCTCAATGTGAGAGATTGAGTGAAAATCCCTTACCTTAAATCAAGACTTTAAACTTAGAACCCAAGTTCTTGTGATCTCCTCCTTCCCTTTTCTCCCTTCTTGATCTTCCTCTAGAGTCCTAAGAGAAGTGGGTTGAGAGTGGAATGAGAGAAATGAGAGTAAAGGGCTGAATATGGGGTTTTAAACCAGTAAAATCCCGAAGTTACTGTTCATGGACTGTTTTGGTTTTCTCCAAAATTATGGTTTTGCCATTAAAATCTTCAATTTGATCCATATGACTACCCTAAGGTTTTTCGACGTTCCAGATTCATTTTTAATGTTATTTTAACCTAAAAACATTTATTTTTATGATTTATTTCAAAACTAAAATAAATTCACACTCGAAACATTAAAATTTTTATTTTATTCCTCCGAACCGCTATAAGTGTCATTCTTACGGTTTCAATACATATATAGTTTATGTTTAAGTCATTACATATATAAGAATCATTAAACAAGTACATTACTATATTAATATAAACATATGGGGGTTTACACCTTCAAGGTCTAAGAAGAAAGCACAACACTTTACTATCCAATGAACACCATAGTACAGATTTTTGGTCAACTTTGGAGAATAAACTGATTTGACTCAGGTATTTCTAGTATGTGTGACCTATATGGTTGGAAAGATATACGAGTTAGGGTTCTAACAAAAATAACGGTGCGCAATTTGGACTTTTCAACAAAGAGTTATGATCAAATTAGTGAGAGGTAGTCTGCCGGACTGCTTGGCAGATTTTTGGTCAACTTCGGAGAATAAACTGATTTGACTCAGGTATTTCTAGCATGTGTGACCTATATGGTTGGAAAGATATACG